>JASDQU010737737.1:80925-97265 GCA_032191745.1 Picea mariana | reverse complement strand
CCCCCCTCTCAGTATCAACAATTGGTATCAGAGCAGGTTGCCTTCAGAACAGTTTAACCACTGGAAGGAAAATCCTGAGTAGAGATGGATGACCATGAGCACATTTCAAATGGGATTCAAAAATTTGATGGAAGAAATTATGCATACTGGAGTGATAGAGTGAAAACTTACCTAACGGCTTTGGGAGTAGACATTTGGTACTTAGTTTTAAATGGCTATGTAATCCCAAATAATGCTCCAACCGATCCAAATGAGAAGAAGATTATGAGTTGTAATTCAAAAGCCAGACATGTTATTCTAGAATCATTGGCACCAACCGTTGCTAGAAAATTGATGGGTTGCAGCACTGCTAAAGAGGTATGGGACAAACTCAAGAGTATCTACGAAGGTGATCCAAAAGTTAAGCAGGTCAAGCTTCAATGACATAGAGCAAAATTTGAAAATTTGAAGATGAATGAAAAGGAAGATATTGCAACCTATTTTCCTAGAGTTGATGAAGTTGTTAATGCTATCAAAGGATTAGGTGAAGAGATCGATGAATCCTTGGTTGTACAAAAAGTGTTGAGATCACTTCTCTTAAAGTATGATGCTAAGGTCTCTACCATTGAAGAAACTAGGGACTTGACCAAAATGACAATGGATGAATTGCATGGGACTCTTATGGCATATGAAATGAGAACAGGTACAAAAAGTGACAAACCAAACAATGAAGAAGCCTTTAAAGCCATAAAGAAGAAAAAAGACAAGGATAACGACCTTGATGAAGAAATAGAAAATTTTGTAAGAAGGTTCCAGAAGGGAAGTGGAAGATACAAAGGTAAGTCTCCTCTCAAATGCTTTAATTGTGGTAGAATAGGACATATTGTTGAAAACTGCTACTATAAAAAGAGAAGTCTCAACAATAAAAAGAGTTTCTACTCCAAGGATGATGGCATCTCCTCAGATGAGAGTGATGAAGAAGATAATGATGGAGGAGAAGTCCTCTTCATAACCCAAGAAACCCAGGATGATGATCATAACAATTCTAAAGAAGAAGAAATCATTTTTGAAGAAGATTTAGATGAAGAAACCAACCTTGATTCTTTTTGGGGATACAAAGACAATGCAGAGAGTGAACAAGAAGATGAGAATCTTGAAAAATTGAAGCATGTTGAAAATGAAAATAGCAAGCTTAGAAACACAAACATAATACTAAAAGGTGAATTGAGTAGTTGTGAAGAAGAGAATTACAAGCTTGAAAAGACCATTAATAGCTTGAAGGAACAATTAGAAGATTATGAGAAATTGAAAGCAGAATTGGATCATACAAAAGGGGAGCTACTATTGACAACACAAAAGTTGAATAAGTTTGAAAAAAAGCACTAAAAAATTAGATGAGATCCTTAGCAGTGAAAGATCTCCAAATGACAAGACAGGACTAGGATACAATGATAGTTTGAAGACAACAAAACAAGAGAAGGAAATTGAAAATGATGAAACCAACACTCCAGAACAAGTTGAACAACAAGATATAAGACTAGAATTCAGAAGGAATGAGACATCAAGAAGATCCTCTCCCATCAGGTATGAAAGCAATCATTATGAAGGAAACTACATAAGAATAGGTCATGAACCTAGATGGACCACACCACAAAGAAGATCACTTACACCCAGGTATCAAAAATTCTTTCTTGGACATTGTTATACTTGTGGAAATTTTGGACACAAGGCAATCAATTGTAGAATCAATGAAAGGAATAACTATGCAAGATACATGAATGGTGAAAATAGTAGATATGGAAATGTTTGTAGACCTATCAACAGAAATTATAATCCATTTGACCCATTAATGGATGAAAATATTGTATGTTACAAGTGCAATAATCTTGGTCACAAAGCTCAATATTGCAGAGAGATGAAGGAAGATAATCGTATGTCAAATGTTTGCATACCAACTACAACATGGAAAAGGAAAGAAAATCCACAAAATGAAAATTGTCGAATAGCATTGGTCACTAAAGAATGCAAAGAATAAGATGAATGGTTCATAGACAATGGGTTCTCATCTCATATGACCGGAGATCAAAGCAAATTTGTCATCTTGAAGAAAAGAGGTGGAAATGTTGCATTTGGAGATGACTCATCTACCAAAATACTTGGAAAAGGAACTTTAAAGCTTGGAAGTGAAAATGTAAAAGAAGTAAAAGTCCTATTGGTTGAATATATGAAGCATAATCTCCTTAGTGTCAGCAAAATATGTGATCAAGGATACACTCTTACGTTTGACTCCCGAAAATGTAAAATCAGAGGAAATAACTCTGGAAGATTGGTTGCAACTACAACAAGAAGACCGAACAACATATACATCCTAGACATGAAGAAGAGAGAGAAGATAGAAGCCACACAAAATGATTCCAAGGAAGAAAAATTCCCAAAGACCAAAAATAAGGATGAAGTATTATTGAGTGCCACATGTTCAGGGGGAGAAGCCCCAAAGAAGAAGGTTACCTTTTTCCATTAAACTCAGGGGGGAATAGCCCTAACATTTGTCATTGATGTCAAAGGGGGAGAGAAATTGGGATCATGATGATAGGGGGAGCATGAGTGTTGCCATCAATGACAAAGGGGGAGATTGTTGGAAGATTGGTTGCTGTCATTGATGTCAACCCTAGTCATGGGTTTTGGACCACAAGATTGATAAAGGTATTTGGACATGAAGGAAAATGTACATGCATATACAACACCCATGAATGAATAGTATACATAATGTTGTTTGCAGTGGTATGTGGCACGTCACATGGATCCTCATGGTTTAGGAGAAATGAATTTTTGAAGATGACAAAGTGAATTGAAGAAGGAAGTACATGTAGGCCCTGAAGATAATTAAAGAAAAGAATTACAAAATAAGAAAGTGTCAGGTCAACCCTAATGTTAAAATGAAGTGACATAAATGGTATAAATAAACATCATTATACATTCATTTTGATACTAGTCGAATTTCAGAGAAAATAAGAAGTAAAAGAAGGTCAGATTTCAAGGGAGGATGAAGTCTTTTGGTGATGTGTTCTAAAGTATGTTATTTTCAGGTCATATTACCATTTTTGCTATAACTTTTTTTTCTAGAACGATTCAGATGGTGAAATTGCTATGGTATTGAGAAGACATATCAAGGTACCTCTGGTAAAAATTTGATCTCTTGATTCGCTATAATTATGGAGATACACTCTGTGGAAGATAGGGTTTGTGACCAATCCTAAAGCTATTCAATAAACAGGTTTTCTAGGTAAAATAGTCATAACTTCTTCATACAGAATCCAAATGAAGTGGGACCACTTCCATTGGAAAGAGTACAGAATTTGGTTTCTTGTGTACAAGTTTCAGAATTGGATGTTAAATATTGAGCATGGGGCATGTTGTACAAGTTGGGTCTTCTGAATAGACCAGAATTGAATAAAGTCTATCATTCTTTCTATAACCTCTTTTTGGGGAGGATTCAAGGAGTGAAATATGGAGGAGTTTCAGAGAATACATTGAGTAATATTATCTATGGGATCATAGTACTCCAAGAATTGAAGAATTGCATAAATTAAATAAGTCTCAGGAAGCATTATCAGGTTCTATGTGATGATTGGTTGATATTGATGATTTAATGTAAAGTTTTATTATCTCTCATATAGTCTTGGGTGGAAGGAAGGGGAAAGGATGGAGAGTTAAAATCTCTCTTGATATTGGAGGATTGTATCTTCCTCTTGGAGGTTTATCCCTCCCTCTACATTTGGAAGCTGTAGCTACCTTTGGAATTCATTACTTCCCTTGAACAAAAACTATTGATTATTTCTCATATATTGTGCATGGTGTATTGTGGTGTATTGGTGTAACTCTTATACTATTGTTCATTTCTCATTGGATATAATTGAATGGTTTAAGTATAAGTTGAAATTTTTTTTTTTAATTGTACTTGATATTGATTCACCCCCCTCTTAGTATCAACAATCTCTGGATAATATTATGTTGATTAAACATAAACTTTAACAAAGTAAAAGTACATTATTGAAGGCGCAAGAACCATATTTAAACTACCATTCAATACAAATATATACATGCATATCATATCCAAATTTGAAAGCTCTAAAGTCATTGTCCCTCGCGCGCTCCATCTAGCTCCTGCTTGCCAACAGATGTGACCTCACCGGTACCTCCCAGCCAACACTAGGGGTACTCTTCTTTCCCTTGATCCCCCTAAGCCACAAAGGGGCCACACACCCAATACCATATAATTATAGCACCCATCTCACCTCGCAAGGTGGAGCTACCACTCGTTACCCGAGCTGGGTATCCCAACTCCCACAAGAGAAATTTCAGTCAAGATAAAAATTCAGCAGCGTAATGTTACGCAAAAAGATCAGATCCATACTCCTCCTAAATCCTTTTTATAGAGTTTTTTAGTAAGTAGTTTCCCAAATTATTATTAAATTCCCTTTTCATTTAATTAATTTCAAAAAACCTCCCCCGTACACATGTCACCTGATCCCCTAGTTGCACCAAAAATCAATTTTATTAATTAATTAAATATTCCTATTTCCCTCACCCACCTAAAAGCATTCCTAAAAACGCTCCTCGGTGTCCCAAAATTCCCTTACAAATCTTAATGACTTACACCTTACATAATTCCTAGTTGAGTTCATAAATAGAAAGTCCCAAAGGCTAGATTCCTTACTAAGTTATACATTCAACTTTTTCCTTAAGTCTCTCCTCTTCTTTAAGTTTCCCTTTTTCCTTAAGTTTCCTTTTTCTTTTAAGTTTCCCCCTTTTTCCTATTTAACTAAAAATCAATTTAGCAAGTGTAGATAAAAATAACCATTTACCCTATTTTCTTTTTAACTAAAAATTAATTTATCAAAAGTAGATAAAAACATCCATTTCTCTAGCTACAACCAGAAGGAGGCTACAACCCCCTATGCTCTCCGGCTACAACCGGAAGGTGACTACAACCACCTATCCTTGCCCCGTCCAACAACCCTAAAGTAGAAGTAGAATGATGGAACCATTGTCACACTATCACTGTGAGATATACCACTGTAAACCTGTACCGATAAATTTGAACCATGCATCAACCTATAATCAACATGTACCATAAACAAGTGCATCAACCATGCACCAACCTGTACCAAACAACTTGTAATCAACCTGTACCATAAACAAGTGCATCAACCATGCACCAACCTGTACCAAACAACCTGTAATCAACCTATACCATAAACAAGTGCATCCAACCATGTACCAAGTATGTACCAATCATGTGTCAACTAATCATCAACTATGAATCATCAATATGTACCAACATCATCAACTATACACCTCATGTATGTGCCAACTCATCAACTACTTGTATCAACCATGTACTCAACATGTACCTCAACCAAAAACCCTCATCAATTTCATCATCCAAATCTGATTTGTAGCTCTATAATAGACATGGTGTATATGATCACATTCCTACAAACCTTCCTTAACTTTAACAACAAGAGACTAGCATTTTCATCAAACTTTTCTTTAGTCTAAAATGCCTAGTTTTGGATTAGTCCACAACTCTAACTTGAAGTAACCATAACTTTTAACCTATAATGTATAAAGATCTTAAATTGATACACAATGTTCTTCAGTGTGTTTTATGCAATTCCTCCAGGTGTCACTACTTGGAACCTCTCAGAAAAGGATTTATATCAAAAATGACATACCTTGCTCAATTATGGCTTATTCTAGAGAGTGACCTTGTAGAGCGTGACCTGCATGGAATATTTGTTGAATTGATCTTAAACTATTACATGGCATACTAAATATTGTATCATAACCAACACATTTGGTTTCACTTAATTTGGATATGTTGTGAAGAACTTATGACGTTTTTACTTGAAACACGTGTTTTTGACTAGTTTCAGGACTAGCCACAAACCCTATTTTCCACGGAGTGTAACTCCAAAAATAAAATGAACAACAAGCTTAATTTTTTACCACAGATACTTGGATATGTTTTCTCAAAGGAATCACAATTTCATGGTCTGAATCATTATATAAAAAAATTTATAGCCAAAATGGTGAGATAGCCTATGAATAACATACCTTAGAAAGCACCATCAAAAGAATTTATCCTTCCTTGCATTTCGGCCTTATTTTCTTCACCTTCCCTCAGAATTTAGGCTTAAATATCCTTGGTTACCTCGGAAACCTATAGATATTAAATATCCTCAGGTGTGATTAAAATGAGAGAGCCTTGCTTCTTATTTATACTTTCCAAGTAGCTTCCTTAAAAACATATTCTAGGTCACTTGGCTCCACTTTCCTTATTTTAGGGTTAACCCACTTCTAATTTCTCCATTAAATTTATTATTGAATAATTTATTTAGTATTCACTTTGAATTATAATACACTCATTACTTCACTTTATTATTTACCTTTTAAAATCTCTTAAACCACTTTGATCTTTTGGGGCTTCTAGATGACATATGAGGGTCCTCCAACTTAGTAAGGCCATAGCTCTCAAACTGTGAGGAGTTATGTGACATTCCACATACCACCAGAAATGGAATGACATGTACTATCCATATAGAATAGTATTATCTAAAAATATATCATAACTCATACCTTTATCCATCAAACAAACTTGGGTCCATTACCCAAACCTGGGGTCTCCAACTTCTCATGGCCATAACTCTCTAACTGTGAGGAGTTATGTGACGTTCCACATACCACCGAAAATGGAATGACAAGAACTATCCATATAGGATAGTTTACCTGAAAAATTCATTGTCCTTCATCTCATTATTCCACAATTAAGCATGGGTTATCTTACTCCACAAAGCGTCTTCCCGTGAGGGCTTTCACCATAAGAGGACCACTTTGGATTTCATCCATATTTACTTATTATCAACCATCAAAAAACAATAATGAGTCATATTTACATCAAACAATCTTGAGTTCATTACCCAAACCTTTGTGTTGTTGGGCTTTCTTCAAGGGTTGACATCAATGACAACCAACCTTAATCAACATAACAAGCTCTAGGAGGAAGTAAGAGCGATGATGCATATAATCCCATGGCCTATCAGAACCATACATGGCCTCTAAAATCACTTCGTCCAAAGGTAAAGTATCATCGAGGCAATCATGTGAGAAAGATGATGAAGTGGCCCATATGGGCCGGAGAACATGATCCTCCACGTCTGTCTGCGAGGACACAGGATCTGGGTCGGAAGTAGAGTCGAGAAAAACCTAATATGGTATCTCTGCCACCGACAGTGGCATTTCCATTCAAATATGTGACTGAACTTCACAAGACATGGTCAGAGAAGGTAGGGTCCAAGGATCATTAAAATATGAAGTGTGGAAAGGAACATACCTCATTGATGAAGCAAACCTACTGGACATGGAATATATATGATGAACTAGTGCTATGAAATCAAAGGTGCCCATAAGGTAGGAATACATTTTGACACCAATATCCTCAGTTTTAGGCTGAGAATTTTCGATAACGGGGATCGAAGGTCCAACTGATGCATTGGAGCTAGTGTGCACAAAGGACAATTGATCGATCATCACGATTTTCCCATCATGAGGAAAACATAAAGTATGGAAAATAGATGATATGAATACAGTCATAGAATAAGTCCAGTTACGCCCTAGTAATAAGTTATAGTCAAGGGGCACATCAACCACCTTGACATCCACCTCCACTATCTTTCCACCTAATTGGACCAGAAAGGTAGGAAGACTATAGTGGGGATCGAAAGAATGACAATGAAATGCGGTAAACATAATCAAAGATTGAGAGAGGGATGGAGAGACAATTACTTTCTAATAGGCTAGGGACATCATGCACGTTACAACACCTTCATCAATAACAATATGTTTGATTGTATACTTTGAGTAAACCACATGGATTTGAAAGGCCGCGTGATAAGGCAAGTGAAGCTTCACATCTGTGACATCAAACTTGATAGCCTTAGAGCCATAGGGGTCTAGAGATCCTAACACAGATAACAAGGAATTCCTCTGTGAAGGACACATCTAGAGTACCTCCAAATCCGACATCGCACAAGGGGTTTGACCCAGATCCTCAACAATAAAGTAGTTATGTGCAACTCTAGCATTAGGGTTGTGGGTAGAGCGTTTGAGTACTCCTTTTGGATTATGAGGTGGAGGCTCTGGATTTTCAATCCATAAAGTAATCTCTAGAGGAGGAGGAGACTCTATACCTGGAACATCCTATGAAGAATTGTAATCATGAGACTGAGTGGCTACATTAATCTGAGACTTGACCATATTTACACATAGATGATCACCTTCATGCATCGATGGGTTTTGATTCCCACTTGTTGCATTTCCAACACTAGAGGAGATTGAGGCCATGTTCTTATTATGTGGAAAAGGATTATTCAACACAGTGGGCAATAGAGATAAGATCTATGTAGCTTCCTCGAGTTTGGGGCACAAGTGGGTAAGGTGATCATCAAAACAAAGCTTGCAAGGAAATTTCACCTTTTGCCTTTCTTTCTTTCTCTCACCAGCATTATTGTTTGATTTATCATTGTTAATGTTGTCCTTGGGTTTATTATTGTTATTATTCCTCCCACCCTTACGATTTTTACCATGTCCTTTCCTTTTATTCCCTCATGGTTGTTGGTTACCATTCGGGTTGGTCGATGACTATACAAAATGCATGCCCACCGACTAAGTGGGAGTGGAGGACACAAAAGAAGCTTGTCCTCCTATAGACTGGCTTAGAGACAAATATTTCAAGTGTCTTATCACTAAGTTCGTAGATTTAACATTTGCAGAGCCTACAATGCCATCGGCATGAGGCTCAAGATTTTTTCTAGGGTTGTAGTTTGACCTCGGTGTGTCAGGAAGAATTTGGTATAACATTCTAGACTGAGAATATATGAGATCTAATTTCTAGGATTTAAAAATCGCTTCCTCTTCAAATGTTACCCTGGATGTTGAAACATCCTTCAAAATATAAGGCAGTAAAGACTTAAGAAATCATTCCAACAGAAACTCTAGAGGAATGTAGGCCTTGATCAACCTCTTTTGTCTACACCACTCTTGGATGTGATCTAAGATATGGGTGGCTTTGTCTTGGCAAAGGGATGATAGAATTTATATGCTAGTATCATAATGAACCGACAATTGGAAGTGGTTGAGGAACACTAAAACCATCTGATTAAAATTCTCGTAGATTCCCCCTGGTAGCTCTATGTACCATTTCACTGCAACCCCCATGAGGGTGCGTTGAAACAATCTTAAACGAATACAATCATCGTTAAGGGAATTGGAAGAGCACCAAATGTTAAAGTGGTGACGTGATCACCAGGATCCTCACCAATCTTGCCTTTGAATTTTAGAATATATGAAGGAAGATTAGTGGGGACAGGGGGCCATGTCGGGTCATGACGCATTGGGTCATTCATTAATCTTGAAAATTCTAGAAAACTGAGCGTGGATAGAAAAGGGAGACAGGGTTGCAGCATCTTTCCCCAAGCCCCTGGGAAATATTGATGTTGGGGAATCGCAACCCATCCAGGGTTCTGGTATGCACCATGGACCTGTCAGGGATTGTAAAACCCCCCTCCAAACTTATTCATAAAGAGTTGGTTGGGAACCATTCCAGTAGGAATGTTATAATGATGGTTGTAAATATTTCCCCCAACCAAAGTGGCTCCAAGTTGGGGGTTTCCCAAAGTATGAAACTGACCTCCTCCGAGTGGAAACCCGAAGGATAAAGGTGGATTTGTCATGCCAAACGTGTTGGATGGAATCAAAGTTGAGGAGGTAGGTGTAAAGGACAAAACATAAATAGTAGCTTGTCCGCCTGGTTGATTACTCCATCCATGAGCATTAAGACTAGGATTGGACCCAGAATGAAAATGAAGTTGGCTTCCAATCATAGGATTCATTTGGGGAACATGAGCACCACAAAACGAGAGTGGAATATGTAGAGGAGCCATGCCCCCAATTACAATACTAGGATTTAGATTAGATGTTGGAATGGAGGATGAAAATTGTGATGTGAAATTCGACATACCAAAAGAGAAAGGGCTAGAGGTCGAACAGATGGACTGAGTATTGTATCCTGACAAATTAAAAAGAGACCCAAAAGGGTTTGTTACTATGGGTTTAGTATTAACTATAGGTTGGACAAGAGTGATGACAGAAACCTCCAGCATTACAACCGTAGAGGTTGAAGGCATAGAAGGATTTCCATTAACTACGGTAGGTATAGGAATCGAAGGACTCCCATTATCTTTCTGACTCGACTCAATACTTATTGATCCGGATTATTTTCGGCACGAAATGAGAGCGGAGATACAATAAAGAAATGCACAGATATATTGCAGATATTCAATAATATAACAGAAATATATCAGATATGCAACCATAAACATAGATATACATTAATACATGATTTATATTAATCATAGAAATGTACAGAGACTGTAAAAATACAGAGTGAAAGACTCGCTAGAATGGTGGCAGCTTATCTCTGAGAAGAGATGTGATGGCTACTCGCATTCGCAAGAAGATGATTACAATGAGGCTTTGAAGGCCCTTTTACAATAAATGGGAATGCCAAAAGTCCTAGACATCCAAAAACCTAACCCTAGGAAATGAAGCGCCAAAAGTCATGTGGGCCCCGTTTGGGTAAGTGAGTACATCAACTTCCCAGGGTCGTAACTTTTGCATACGATCTCTATTTTAGGTGTGTGATAGCTCCTTGGAAAGGTATTGTCAAGGAGATTCATTTTTGGGGCTCAATTATTCCTTCGAATATCATTGAGAACATCGATCTATAAGAACCTTCATTTGGAGCCTCAAAATGGCCCCAGAAGTTAAAACCTGCTAAAAATAGTAAATTGCCAAAATGGCCAGAAAACTGTTTTGAGCCATTTGGAAAAGGTGGGTGGCCATCAATATCCACCTGGATCACTCATACTTGTATTATCACAAGTATGGTAGGTGGAGGTGTGTATACCACGTTTGATAACTTTACACCTTTTAGAAGGCAAAGACTCAAGATGTGGTGGTAAATTCAACAAACGACGAGACCTGTGAGGAAGCTGGTCTGGATCCACGATGACTCAAGACTTGAGATATAAAAACAAATCCTAAGGCCAACTAACAATCAAAGAGAACACCAAAATAAACAAAAAGGCTAATATGCACACAAATAGGATAAAGTGGATGAAATGGGCCTCCCCCCCTAAAGTAGGTATGCCTCACCCAAGAGGGGCCTAAGACTCCCTTCAAAAGATCAGATTTATCAGAATCGGTTATAAGGGCCCTTGTGAGCTTAAAAGTGCAATCGGTCAAATCCCCACGAAGAGGTAATCCTTCATAAATGATGTGTGTTTTCTGACCCTTATCCGACTCAGGGTACCTACATAATAACCCCTGCAAGTAACCTATGTGGCTACCTATGTCAAGCAACTAAAGCCACCACGATATAACCAATGAGAAAGAGAACAGTCGTAAGTTAGTTCCACCGTATGGGCAGGGTAACAAAGCCCGAAATCTCGAAAGCACTGCCTCTCACATAGGTAAAGGTACTAGAAAGACCCCCATATATGAATAGATCCCCAGAAATATCTCTGACGCTAAGAAGGTATTGGAGGGATATCTCCACAACCAACTTCACATGACCTCGTGCTTAACCTCAGTGTGAGCGGAGCCTCCTGACGTCACCAATTATACAATGGATTTCACCACTACCTTAGTCAGACACATATGTTGATTTTAATAGCCTTGGAGAAGTTTACTCACAAAATCATATTCCAAGACTCTAAATCTTAAGCTAGTTTGTGCACCCTAAAAAATAAAATTGTTTCTAATCAATTTTAAATTTATCAGCATTACTTTTAGTGGCTTTGTTTACTCAAAAGATGTGGTCATGAAACTGATGATGTTATGACTCAACAAGTAAAATAAATGAATATGAATATAATGCAAAGTCCTAACTTCAATTCTCAATAACTGATAAGATTTTCAAAAATGCAACTTTCAATTCAACTCTTCAATTTCAAATAAGATTCAATATTTCCATACATGTATCAAGATCACTAATAAGAACCCAAAAGATCAAATTTCCATAATGCAAAATGTATATTTTTTTTATTTTCAATATAAAGAAATGAAAATGCAAGGACTCAACAAAAACTTGATATATAAACCCTAATGTAAGCAAAAAGAGACTAACCAACAGGATATCAAGAAGCAAACACCCAACCCAATATGCAAGGACAACCAATGAAAAAGATGACGAGAAAGAAAAACCGCCCAAAAATTCAACCAAAGAAAGGTTTTACATCACTCTGCAAGCACTTAACAATCATGACAGAGACCAAAGAAGACTCAGCAACCATCAAAACTTACCCAACAAACACCAAACTCAGAAATCAAGCAAATAAGGATGATATACGTGATTTTTCAAGGAAAAATCATGTATGTACGCGCCCTATATAAAGACAACTCGTGTATGTATGCATATGTCAAGGGAAAACCTGTGTATATGTATTAAAACACTGTCAGGTTAAGGATAAGGCCAAGAAACTCAAATTCAAAATGAAAATAGGTTGTCAATAAATCATACGACAAGAAAACTCAAGCTAACCGAGAGAAATCAAAGGAGAAAAACACTCCAAACCCCAAAAAGAAGATTCTTTCCCCAGTATGGTCGCCAATTATGTTATGAGGAAAATCACTCTATGGCATGGGGTAAAACACAACATATAGAATGAATGTAGATATCAACTCTAATATCAAGTATGTTATATAAACAAATATGCTAACAAGACAAGATAAAGAGTTTACCCCGTTCAGACGTTCGAAGAAGACCATCGTTGTGCACCCAACTCAAAGCTATACACTTGCAACTTGTTCTCAACAACCAAGATACGCAAGCATATGGTGATAATGTATAAATTTAGCACACATAATATAATAATCCATCAATATTCAAAACAAATATTCCCATCGAACAACAATTCAAATATTTTCAAGACATTAGTTGGACAAAAAAATAGTATTTCTATTAAAATATAAACAACAGAAGTGTATGAATGACAAACTTCAATGTCGACACGTCTCAAAACCGAGAAACTAAGTCCCTTCCATCTAGGCCTCCACCACTTCAATCCTTCGTCAAAGCCAAGCTCATATAAGAGAGACAATGAGGTTCTCCATCAAAGAGGGAATAGCTTGGGGGTTGAACAATGTGTTCAGACTTAAAAGAACAAAGGGATGCAGACTCAATATGAAGTGAATAATTTCTCCAGAGTAACTTTGCTCTCAAAGTTGAATTATTTCTCCTCTTTCCTCGGCTTGGATATGGCCCATTTATAGCCTTCAAATGGAACTTAAGGGCCGAGTCAGAACATTTCCAATATATGGAAGGTCAAGGATCATGGATCGTGTAACGCGACATGGAAACCCGACACCATTTTTTTAATTTTGGGCACTAAACCTAATGTACAAGGGTTGTAATGGTGCAACCTGTGTATACACATGTTGTATAGTTGTTAGGGTGTGTATATGTGGAAAAATATTGTTTTTACCTCTAGGAATTGCAAAAAGGGACTTCAAGTCTGCATAGGGAAATGGAAAAGGCCTTCTGAGCAAGTTTCATGAGGTGAGGCAAATCTTGCTATAACACCAATCACATCTCCCTTGAAGAAGAATTCATTTGTGTGGAATGAAGAGCCTTCCCTAGAATTATTAATATTAAACATTTGGTTTTAGTAAAATTTTCTTAGTAGAATGTGATGCATCATGACAATGAATTGGGAAAATATTTGGTGTAGGAAGGAATACCATTGGATTTTGAAATTAAACAACTCAAGGGAAATAATTCGGTTAAATCTATATATGAAAAATAAATGTTATTTATTATAGATATAATTGCATGAATATAAAAACATGTTTTCCCCATCATCATCATCATAGGAATGAAAGGTAATAAGGATGGTTGTGCACAACTAGGATCTCCCAAACACAAATGTTCTCTCTACACCAATTATGCAAACTCATCGTAATCTAGATTAAAATGTACTAAAAATCATATTATTCTCCTTCTACCACCCCTCCAAACACCTCTAGTCCTATTATCCTATATATCCTCTTATAGGGCTACATGAACCATTACTCCAAATGCATTGGCCACTTAATCTTACTCAGGAAATGAGTATTTTAAATTAACTATGTTAATGCATGCAAACATATAATTGATGTATTAATTCATATCCATCAATGAATTATAAAGATGAAGAGGTTGGTGGCAAATGATGGAAGGTGTAGGAGAAGCTAAACTTATAGGCATGTAGAAGGAAGTTCTTGTGCTTCTTGCTATTCATTACAAGTGAATCTATGCATTAATTCAAGTAGCATTACAAGTGAAGCTATGCATTGAGAAAAAATGCACCACCATCTAAGGCCAAAATAAGTTCATTTTCATAATAGGCCATGCTTTCACGGTTTGTATTTGTACTAAAAATAAAAATCAAAAGAGATTTTACCCTTT
This sequence comes from Picea mariana, assembly GCA_032191745.1. NCBI lineage: Eukaryota > Viridiplantae > Streptophyta > Pinopsida > Pinales > Pinaceae > Picea > Picea mariana. The sequence goes on along the minus strand of JASDQU010737737.1, from coordinate 82,717 downwards.
TGTTCCACATGATATTTTTGTTTTGGTTGAGGTCATCTTAGGAAACATGTGTTATCTTTTAACAGATGTGCCTCCCAATCCAAAATCCCCACCTAAAAATGTCTTATGCCCGGATCGACCCACCAAAACATGTCTTAAGGCCAAAAACAGGGGTTAATGCCCCGTCTCCACCCCATAGAATAAGTAAAATAACATTAAAAGTAGTGGTATTTCACTTGCACTGAAAACAACTCCAACTTATTCTACAACTCTCAAGTCATTTCACAAAGTCAAACTAGAGTCAAGATCAACAAGGACTTCTTTCCCCGTTGATTTTTCCAAGCCCTTTCCCTTAGTTGTGGTTTCTCTAGATAGTAGATAGGGATAGTGAGAATCCCATTAATCCATTCAGGTGTGCCACTAATTAGATAATGAGGCATTTGGATACCTTAAGAGAGTCATAGTTACTCCTGCCATTTACCTGTCCTTGGTTGAATTTCTTCACTTTGATATTCAGAGCACTAGGTAGAAATCACATTGCAAAAACATTCAGCTTCCCCTTGTCTGTACATGTTCTAAGTATATTAAATATATTAATTATATTAAGGTTATATAATAATTATATTAATTATATTAATTAGACACACGCACACACATATATATTCATTCCATTGACTAGTAGGAGGAAAAGAAAAACCTCACGATAATGACAGAGGAGAGATTGAAGGAGGCAAAAACCCCATGACACCAACAGAATAGAGAGTGAAGGAGGATGAAACCCAGTGACAACGATAGAGGAGAGAGGGAAGGAGGCCAAAACCCTGCAAAAATGACATAGGAGAGAGTGAAGGAGGCCTTATCCAGAAAAATTAGACAACAACAAAGGAAGAGGAGGCCCTATTCAGCCAAACACGACAACGACCAACTCTTGGAATGGATATGTCATCGAAATTGGTAATTTCTATGAGTGGTGTAATTTTCATGAGAGGTTACAATGGTTTGCATATGTGGTAATAGTAAAAAATACTATGGTGACCTTCATATGATATGCATTTATTTATATTATAAACGACCTCATCCCATGGAGAAGTCAAAAAATATCTAGAAACCCATTTTAGAAAGATCTTGATCTTCTCAAATTGTTGGAGAAATAGAGCCCAACTGTCCTCAGGCACCATGACATTTTTCAACCAGTGTTTCATGTTCCTTGTTCCTAGGTAGGTCAATTTCTCTGGCTATTGAAGAAATGATGATTTTGAATCAAAGGCCTCGAATCTCGGCTTGGAATATGTCAAACGAATGAACAAAATCCAAGGTGAACTAAGGGTCACCTCCCTTAAACTTATGGAAGAGTTGCAACCATACGACCCAAGAAACTACACTTGATACCCTAGGATTTTCCATCAAAGCATCAACATTATCATACTCGTGTCATTTTACATTCCCACCCATGGCTAATGACTGCAACACAATATCAAGATATTCAGATACAAAGTCTTTCCTTCAAATTGTCATAATGGCTATTACAGAGACAAAGTTCAAATGTTAACTCATCACGATGATAGTCACATTAATGATGTAGTTTTTTAAACAATCATTGATTGCCCAAATGATAACACTACAATCCATGATGAACGTTGTGTTGGATTACTGAGAGGGGGGGTGAATCAGTAATAGAGAAATTTAACCATATAATCCAAGTGTTATATCAATGAAGCATTATTATCCAATAACTGCAGAGTAAATAAGCAATGAACAAATGAACAATCATACACATACACAGTACACCAGTGTTTTACGTGGAAACCCAAAT
>JASDQU010737737.1:55016-67383 GCA_032191745.1 Picea mariana | reverse complement strand
TAGTACACTGGAAAGATATGACTCCAGTAGATGCCACTTGGGAACCAACTACCATTATGCAACAGTTTCCACATCTCAAGCCTTGAGGACAAGGTTGTTTTTAAGGGGGCGTACATGTTAAGGTCCTAACCCGCACATAGGTAGATCAATGTATTCGGATGTAATAAAGGTCAATATTAATAAGGACTTTCAATAAAATAGAATAAGGCGTATGTACGAAAACCTAATAGAATCTTTCGCTTCTAGAAGGATCTTCCTCTAGATGCTTCTCTTGATAGACATATTTAGTATAAATAAGGGTTGAGGGTATGAAAACCCTAGCTTGGAGATTATTGTAACAGAGCGCTGCTCAACTGGAGTTTTCCCCCTCAAAGAGGCCTGTGAACATTGCTTTCTGAATCAAAGTGCTATCTCAGTTGTTGTTCTCATATTATTTCTGTGTTATTGTGGAGATTATGCTGGTTATATTACTGTTATTTTACCATTTCTAGCATTTTATTTCTGTTCTGCGTATTTATTATATCTAGTATCTTGCAGGTTTACCCACCCAGAGTGAGAGGTCGGCCCTGCCAGTGAAAACCCTTCACACATGCCATAACTTGTATAAATACAGAAGGCTGGCGCCTCATTTGATCACAACTCACTTGCTCAGTTTGAGAGACAAGTTCTGATCTGTTACCGGCAAAAGAGAGACGGAGAAGAGTGGTGCATCTTTTGGAGAGGACTATCTGTATTGGTTTGAATTATCTCTTGACATTGTATTGACAATTTATGATAAGGAAGTTTTTGCTGGGTTTTCTTCCCCTAGNAGGGTTTCCCAGGATAAATGTTGTGTCTCTTGTGAATGTGTATTTCTCAGTGATCTTGTTCTTATGTTGCTATTATCTATTGAAATGCAAAGAACTATAATAATGGCATAAACATTAACAATATCTAAGATTTGTCGTACAGGGTGACGCAGGCCACCGTACACTTAGCGTAGAGGTTCACGCAGGCTTCATTCTTGAGTCATTTCGGTTCAAAGGATTGGGAGAGGGTCATATAGGTGTATTGGAAGTGAAACGATGAGATTTCATGCAGTCATTAGCTAGATCGATCCATTTGTAAGAGATCTCTATATTCTTTTCGCTGCATAATAATAAAATCCATAAACAGAACAACGAGTTTTCCCACATTGGGTTTTTCCCGGGGTTATTTACCCAAAAATATTTGTCTCTCTCATGGTTGTGATTGTTGTTGTATTCTTCATTGATGATCAGATTTATTTTTCTGCTATGCATTTAAAATTTTGTGAAGAAACCTAGTTGTAGCCACTGAAGAACAATTTCAAAAATTTAGGAAATAATTTATGAGTAAAATATTGTTGGAAATATTGGTTTATTTTGTTGGGTTTTAGAAATTTCACAAATCCTAGGTAATCAAAAATCTATTAGCATCTACAAAGATGGTATTATGGGAAATCGGTCATTAGAGTATAATCACAGCATTCTTCCTTTAAAAAATTGGATGGACAATCAAAATCTAAGTACATTTTTTGATATCTCATCGTGGTAAGAGATATCGTGGCACTAGATGGATTGGCACATTGGTTCTCTTCCTTCGCATCTCCTTTCAACGGTTTCTTCTCTTTTTTACTGTATAAAAGGCTATGCACCATGGCATATATGAATCCTTATGTAGAGGTTGGGGCTCCTCAAACTATAATGTAAAAACTAGCTACTTACATCAACTCCAAGATCTATCCCTTCCCCAACACTCAACAATCTGGAACAAGGTATGGCACACTAATGGTCTTCCCAAAATCTGTATTTTTTGTTGGATAATGATACACAGGAAACTCTTGAAAGTTGAAAATCTATAGAAACGGTGGACTCAAAGTCCTTCACAATGTTCCCTTTGTCACTCTGATGAGGAAACGATCCATCATATTTTATTTAATTGTGCTTTCTCTAATCATGTCTAGAAATATTATTTCAATGAAAGATGCCATAGAATGAGAAAACAAGACTCTTGGAAAACTATGTTTTCTATTTAGAGTAAAAATTATAGAGGGGGATTTCAAAAAATAAAAGCATCTCGTAGAAGATTGTGGATAGCTTTTCCAAAGTTCCTATGTTGGGAAATTTGGTTGGCCCATAATAGATCCATGTTCAATCAAGAGTTGGATAATCCCAACATAATATATGCAAAGGATAAAGGATTATTACAAGAATATCTCAATTCTAAGAGCAAGAAAATACTAGAGAGTTAATGTTTGGAAGGGGATGAAAAATGTTGGATCTGACAGTTCAACCCTTCATCAAATAATTTTATTCTATACATTGGTAATCCCAATTCCATCTCATCATGGAAGCTTCGTTTCAGCAATTAAGAATTATAGCAATGGAAATCCTCTCACGATTCCTACATGTTATTGTTTTATGGAGCATCTAAAGACAACCCAAGGATGGTAGGTGCCGGGGGGATTGTTGTTGATCCTATAGGAAAAAATAAAATAACTTATGCCTAGGGTCTAGGGAATTCCACTAATAACCAAGGAAATACATGAGCCCTACATCAAGGTTTGTGCATTGTTATTGATTCTAGAATGCATTCTTTAATCGTAGTAGGAGACCCGAGCACAATAATCAAATTGATGGATTTGAAACCTATTCCAACTTATAATAGAATAACATATATCCTTTCTCACTCTCAAAAGGAGGTGTGTTTCTTTCATAAGATTTCATTTTATTATATATCGAGGGAGCTCAACTCCTATGAGACGAACAAAGTTCGCTCACACAAGAATTATCCTAAATATTTGGAATATAGTAGTCAAATCCATATGGACAAATATATTTGTAATAAGAATGAATAATAAGATAATATAAGATATAAGATAAGATGAGATGATTACAATTGAGAATGAGGGCCTACTTATATACCCACGCAGGGGTGCCCTTTACCAATAGTCATGTCCTTTGAAACATGATCTTTCATTATTAATAATTATTATTTATTAATTATTATGCTATGAATATCTATGGTATATGTATATTTATGTTCGTAACATCCTAGGCAGATTCATTCACCGATGAGGCCTCTAATTTAAAAATGGTGGTCCTAAAGATCAATGAAATTTCAAGTTATCAAGACATTCCCTAACCATATAATCATTCATTGAAGGGCATGTACCACTATTTTAATTCAACATATGTCATGCCTCCCATGTCCTTCGTCACATAGTGAGGTGATTAGATTAATTAGACTAGTGCACCCCTTTACATGCTTGAATTCATGGAGAGGTGGGCTATTGAATCATCAATTGAAAGATATATTGGCCAAGGTGGGATAATGGAGCATCAAAAAGAAAAACTGAGCAGGGGATATGGGAGATTGGGTTAGCCATCTGTTAACCATCTGGTAAGAGACATATCCATTATATGTTATGTCTTATGAAATTATGGTTTGGTAGTTATAGTTTTTATGGAAGCCCTATGCTTGTTGCAACTTTGGTTCCTAGACTCCTTCTGTGCATTGGGTTTTCTAGAAATTATTTTCTCTTTGTCTAAATTTGGTTTTAGTCGCTCTAATCTTGTTGGTCTCAGTCATAGTGAGTATTTGTTCTATGGTAGTGTGGAATCCTTCTTTTGTGAATTCCTTCTTTTGTGGATTCAGAATTTTAGTTCTATCAATTTTAGGCCATGTTGGTTTTTTAGCCCTCTGGAATTGTGAAATTTGTGAAAGCTTGGTGGCATTCTTTGTTAATATTTTTGGTGTAACTACGGAAGATATTCTTGTATATTTGGTTTGGTAAAACATTTAAAAAGGTTATTGTAATTATATTGTACAAGTCGGCTCAATAGAAATTATTATATTATTGGTATTTTACTTATAATTGTAAAAAGCCCAATTGTGGCTAGTTGACCCTGTCTTTATGGGTTAGTTAGGTCAAGAGTCATGTCTCTTCAAGAGAGGTTGTTGTGTATAAATAGAGGATAGGCTCCTCTCATTTGTACATTCACACACACACACACACTTCTCTTGTGCATATTGGAGCGCATAAGAAGGTCTAGCGCACAAGTCTTGGAGATTGGTTCTTCTGGTGTTCTTAGTCTTAGTATTTCTTGGAGAGCCATAACACATCATTGTACTGGTTGAAGGAATATATATTGAGGATTTTGGTTGATAGGTTTTCTCCCCCAAAAGGGTTTTTCAACGATAATCTTTGTGTTTTATTGTATCTGCGATTGTCTATCTTTCAGTGATTCTATTATAGTTGCTATTGGATTAAATAACTATAACTGTGTAACTAGAATTTTTTAAAATTCCAACATGGAATTAGAGCATACCTGAATAGAAGCCAGTTGCAGATCTAAAATCCTATAAGGGAGTTTTTTTTAGTCTAGAGATAGTGATCATACAAACCAAGACCATCAAGAGGTTCTCCCTAGCCTAACACACTTTTTTAGTGGACCAATTTTCCAGTTTGTAGTTGTTGCGGTTATGGTTTCATCCAAACCCTAAGGTTGATGTTTTACCAGTTTTTGGGGGGATTTTTACAAAGAAATACCACCAAGCAGCTCGTCTTAGCAGAGCACACCTACTGGTAAGTTCGGTCTTTCAATTTTGGTCATATGTTTATGTGGTCTCAGGAAGAATGACTACCGGAACAAAGATCAATGAGAAGCTAGATGGACCTGATAACTTCAGGACTTGGAGGTACACAGTAAACCTCCTTCTTGAAGAACATGAACTATATAAGTTCGTTATAGAAGAGGTTCAAGAACCTCAAGGAGATGAACCTAAGGCAAAATATAAGAAGGGAATGGTGAGAGAAAAAGGATTATTGCAGACTCCATTAAGGACCATCTTATCTATCATGTATCATCATTATCTTCTCCAAAGCAAATGATGGACACCTTAACTCATTTGTTTGAAAAAAGCAACATAAGCCGAAGAATGACTTTGAAATATCAGTTGAAGAATATGAAAATGCAGAACTCAGAAACCATTCACTCCTACTTCTCAAGAGTGAATCAAATCAAGGAGCAGATAGAATCCATTGGTGACTCAGTAGAAGGAGAAGAGATGGTGATGACTACTTTGAATGGCCTCCCAAGGTCATGGGATACATTCATCCAAGGAATTTTCTCAAGGAAGAAGCTTCCCAAGTTCAGTAGGCTTTGGGAAGATTGTAACTAGGAAGAAGCTAGGACAATTATAAGAGAAGAAAAGATGGTAGGTGAAGATCAAACCCTAGCAACCCACACTAGGAAAGGAAAGAACAAGAAGGAGCATCCTTTATCTAAGAAGTTTAAGAAGAGTCAAAGAGACAACTCAAAGATCAGATGTTATTGTTGTTACGAATTGGGACACTTTGCTAGGGATTTCCCCCTCATTATGGAAATTAAGAAAAAGAAAGGAAGTAAGAGGCATCAAGATTACATTGATGAAGATGATGAGCCTCCCAAGAAGGTTGCAAAATAAGATGAATCGGGTGTTAAGGATTATGTTCTTATCTCATCCCTCACGGGTATTGTTACTCATGGAAGCGACACTTGGTTGATAGACAGTGGTGCTTCCAAACACATGACAGGTTATGAAGACTCATTATCTATCCTTATTCATAAAGATTCACCTCACAAGGTGAAATTGGGTGATGACTATCAACATCCAATAAAAGGTGTTGGAGAAGCTTCCTACAAGTTAAACTCAGGCAAGCCAATGAAGATGAAGGAAGTTATCTATGTTATAGGTTTAAAGAAGAATCTTTTCTCAATTTCAACATTGGACAAGAAATGATTTAGAGTAGCATTTATTAATGGTCAAGTTCTTATGTGGCCTAGAGGGAAGACCCTTAATGATGCAGTAGTGATTGGAGTTGAAGAAGGAGGACTCTACAAATTAAAAGGGCATTCAGACTCTGCAATGGTTCATGATATTTTGAATCCCAGTGAACTATGGCATCGGATATTTTCTCACCTACACTACAAATCTCTTCCGGGTGCGAGAAAAATGGTGATAGGTCTTCCAGAAATCCAAGCAGAACCAGATGGTGTGTGTAAAGGATGTGCACAAGGAAAGAACGCGAAACACTCCTTTCCTAATAGCGATAGTAGAGCCAAAGGAGTTTTAGACATCGTGCATTCATATGTGTGTGGAACGATGTCAGGAGCTTCACTAAGTGGGTATGAATATTAGGTATCTTTCATTGATGATTACTCACGTAAAACTTGGATTTATTTGTTAAAAGCAAAGAATAAAGTTTTTGGAAAATTCAAAGTGTTCAAGGATCTAGTAGAAAACTTGACAGAGCAAAAGATAAAGACCTTGCGATCAGACAATGGAGGTGAATTCACCTCAGAATCATTCAAGGAGTATTGCAAGGAAGTTGGGATTAAGAGGGAGCTTTCTACTCCCTATAACCCTCAACATAATGGAATAGATGAAAGGAAGAATCGGACGATCATGGAAGCAATAAAGGCCACGATCCATGATCAAGATCTTCCTATGTATATGTGGGCAGAAGCAGTGAACATGGCAGTGTACGTGCAAAATAGAATTCCCCTCAAGGTGCTTGAAAACAAGACACTCAAGGTGATGTTTTCATGATATAATCCAAAAGTCACCCATTTCAGAATATTTGGTTGCCCTATATTTGTTCATGTCCCCCCCAAAAAGAGGACAAAGTTGGACCCTTCCTAAAAGAAGGGCATATTTTTTGGTTATAATGACACATCGAAGGCTTACAGGATATACATTCTCGGTTACCAGAAAGTGGAGATCAACCAAGATGTAACCTTCGATGAGAATGCATCTTTCAGTAAATCCAAACCGATCCGTGCAGAAGAGGTACATGAAGAAGAGAATGAAGTTTCTAAAGTCCCATAGTAAGTCATTCCAGAGGATCATGACATGGTAGAACCTTAGAAACCGGTCGAGATACCTTCTCGCAAGAGAAGACCAACTTGGGAACAAGAGCTTATCAGAGATGTAGAAAGAATTTGTGCCCCAAAAAAATCTTTCGGGGAAAGTAAAAAGTCGAAGCCGTATTCTAGCTACGTGGCATGCTTGTGTGACATAATGAATACAGAACCTTCCAGTTATGAAGAGGTTGCATAAAATCAAGTATGGAAAGATGCCATGGAAATGGAAGATCAGTCCATTATGCAGAACAATGTCTGGGATGTGGTTTGCAAACCAAAGGAAAAATCTGTGGTGAATTTGAAATGGATCTACAAGTCGAAACACGTAGCTTATGACAGTATTGAAAAATATAAGCCAAGATTTGTGGCCCAAGTTTTCTCTCAGAAGGAATGGATTGACAATGAAGAGACTTTTTCTCCCGTAGCAAGATATACCTCAATCAGGACTATACTTTCATTGGTCGTTATGATGAAATGGAAGGTGCACTAGATGGATGTAAAGACAACCTTTTTGAATGGTAAAATAAAAGAGGAAGTTTATGTGGAGAAACCACTTGGATTCAAGACACATGACATATAGACTCAAGTGTGTAGATTAAAGAATGCTTTATATGGATTGAAGCAAGCACCCAGAGCATGGTATGGTAGGATTGACAATTTTTTGATGAGCTTGGGTTTTACCAAGAGCAGTGCAGATCCTAACCTTTACTTTAAGGTTGAGGATGGTGAACTGGTGATTCTATTGTTGTATGTAGATGACATGTTTTTAACAGCTGCAAAAAAACTCATCACTGAGTGTAAAAGAAATTGATTGTATAATTCGAGATGAAAGATTTAGGAATATGCACTACTTCTTGGGACTAGAAGTTTGGCAAAGATCAAATGGAATTTTCCTAAATCAAGAAAAGTATGTTGTGGAAATCTTGAAGGAGTTAGAGATGTTGGACTGTAAGGCCATGGATACCCCGATGTAATACCCCTAGGTCGAACCCAATTGTAAATGTAAAATGAAAATGTACTTAAGCTGGTGAGTTGTTTGATATCATTTTTGTATGCACCTTTCATGGCATAGTGCATGCATCTACCGCGTAGTAAAATGATGAAGTGTGCACATTCCAAAATACTGCGCGCAACAACTTAAGTGTGCGCGATTTTGAGGCCAGGGAGCCTTTGTGTATATGTTTTGTTTTATAGGCGGGTGAGCCGGTTATTATAAGCTAGGAGGCTTATGTTTGTATTAGGCCAGAGAGCCTAGATGTTAAAGGCCAGTGCACCTATTTTTGTATATGTCTCATCATTAATATAAAATACATNTAGGGAAAAAGGCTAAGCTAGGAAGCTTAAGCCAAAAAGGAATATTATATTAATATTTCTTAAAGTATAAAGTATGGATAATTATTTTATCGTAATTTCTAAGGATGGGGACAGGTGGGCCAAAGTAGCTCCCAACATGACAAGTGTCAAGTTGGGAACATGCAAACATATAGTTTGGACTTAGTTCATTTTCAGGGTATTTTCATCATTCAATCATTCTAGGATCTTTCACTCACTCAGTCAGTGGCCATATGTACCTTCATGTCATTGTACCTGAACCTGTATCCGTACCCATACTTGTTTGTGTACCTGGTTAACTTGGGAGTTGGACTGAAGAAGCGGGTTGTCAGGCCTGTGGAATATTGAAGAGGCGAGTTGCCATGCCCATGATCAATTTCTCTTCGGGTGAGAGAATTGTTGGGAATTGATTTCCTGAAGGTGCTAAAATGCAGCTACAGGGCTCTGATACTTCCTATCAGTCCTGTTGTTGAAGCCCAGGAAGGATGTGGGGCAACCGAAGGACTGTTGAGCAGAGAAGGGGCACACTTCTTGGGGTGGGACAAGCATGTGGGGAATGAGGGACTATAGGCTGTTAGTTTGAGTTGGTACCTGTGACAGAGTCTTTCATGTTGTCTATGATCCATTAGCCTAGTTAGGAATCCCTTTACCCAGGTGGAGTTTAGTCCCACCTCGGGGGTGACCCACTGCTGAGAGTGATGAGCAGTGTGGTCTAAGGTTGAGAGTGTTTGTGGAAGGTCTGCACGCAGTTGGTGATATTCTTACCAAGATAAGTGTCAATTGTGTGATAAATTTATATGTTGCATTATTATTTACGTGTTTATTTGTATGAGTTTATCCTATGTGTGGTTTATAAATGTCTTTATATTTATGGGTATTGCATGTATATGTTTACTGTTATTTCAGTATGAATCCATGCATTTACAAAATGTATTTGTCTGTTTACATTTTATATAAAAAATTATGCTAAGAGTTTTGTGTGTGTATGTTTTAATTGCATGCAGTTCGAAAAATTTATGTGGCATAGCTCAGTTGGATGATGGGTATGTTACAGTATGTTGAGCAAAGAATGAAAGCATTTTCTGGAGTAGCATGGCCCGACCGGGGTGGTCAGGGATGTTACAACAACCTCAGTTGGATGCTAGGTATGTTACAATATGTTGAGCAGAGAATGAAAGTGTTTTCTGGAGTAGCATGGCTCGGCCTAGGTGGTCGAGGATGTTACACGTGATGGTATCAAATCTAAAGTTGTTGGAGGATACAACTTCAGAGATTGTGGATTCTACCTTATACAGGAAAATAGTGGGCTCGTTGATGTATTTGATGAACACAAGACCAGATATATGTTTTGTTGTGAACACCCTGAGTCAGCATTTGGAGCAGCCCAGATAGGTTCATTTGGTTGTAGTAAAACATGTGTGTTGAGGTCCCTTAAGGGTACTCTAGATCATGGTCTCTGGTATAGATCTGACCATGAGTTTGGATTGTATGGATACTCAGATTCAGATTGGGCTGGCAATATTCCTGACTGGAAGAGCACTTCAGGATATTGTTTCAGTCTTAGCTCCAGTATGGTCTCATGGAGCAGCAGGAAGTAATCATGTGTGGCACTCAGTACGGCTGAAGTTGAGTATGTGGCAGCGTGTGCAGCGAGCAGAGAAATAGTGTGGCTTCAGAAGTTGTTGTCTGGGTTATTTGGTCTCAGATTGGAGGAGATCTGCATTTTTTGTGACAACCAGAGTTGTATAAAGTTGTAAGAGAACTCGATGTTATATTAGAGGTCGAAGCATATCGATATTGAATATTACTACCTCAGGGATATGGTACAGAGGGGAGCAGTGAGACTCAAGATCGTGACTATCAAGGATCAGGTTGCAGATATGTTCACCAAGCCACTCTCGAGGACGAAGTTCGAGTACTTCAGGGACAAGCTTGGTTTGGTCCATCTTCAGAGGGAGTGACAGGTGGAACTCATCCATCATGAAAAAGAGTTGGCACTAAGTCTGGTGGGTCTCATCCAGCATGAAAAAAGGGTTGGCACTGAGAGCAAATGGAAAATATCATCCAACATGAAAAAGGATTGGCATCGAGTCTGGTGGATCTCATCCAACATGAAAAAGGGTTGGCACCGAGACAAGAGTGCACATGATCAAGTACTGATGCATCGTGGGGAGTGGATGTCCTGGAGACATGTTGTAGCTATTGAGAGCTACCCACAGACCTTGGATGCATGGTATGAAGTCATGTTGCACTATGGATATCTGAGGATGTATAGATTTGCATGTTCAACAGTCAATGGATGTGAGCTCGTGTGGTATCAAACTTGGAGTCTGTGTCTGGAAAGAATGCATTCCTAGTTAAGAGGGAGTGTTAATATTTTTGGTGTAACTATGGAAGATATTCTTGTATATTTGTTTTGGTCAAACCTTTAAAAAGGTTATTTTAATAATATTGTACAAGTCAACTCAATGGGAATTATTATATTATTGGTATTTTACTTATAATTGTAAAAATCCCTATTGTGGCTAGTCGGCCCTGTCTTTATGGGTTAGTTAGGTCAAGAGTCATGTCTCTTCAAGAGACATTGTTCTGTATAAATAGATGATAGGTTCCTCTCATTTGTACATTCACACACACACTTCTCTTGTGCATCCTGGAGCGCATAAGGAGGTCTAGTTCTTCTGGTGTTTTTGGTCTTGGTCTTTCTTGGAGAGTTATGGCGCATCATTGTATTGGTTGAAGGAACCTATACTGAGGATTTTGGTTGTTGGGTTTTCTCCCCCACGAGGTTTTTCCCAGGATAATATTGTTGTTCTATTGTATCTATGATTGTCTATCTTTCGGTGATTCTATTACAGTTTCTATTGGATTAAATAATTGTAACTATGCAACTAGAATTTTTTGAAACTCCAACATTGTTTAGGATTTGTGTGGATGTTAATTGGTTTCAAGTGTTCTTTGGGTGAATTTGGCTTTATATTGGCACCTTTGTCTATGTTTTGTCTCTATGGATTGCATAAAATTACAAGAAATTCAAAGAGTTCTTCGAAACCATAAAGAAAGTATCCAATGAAACAAGACCTCTCTCTTCTTAGTAACCATAATGGTTCATGAAAATGAGCACCGAGCCATCTCCCAATTTTCCTCAATTTTGGGTACACTTGTGTAGTAGAAACAACAAATTGCAGCTCTGGAGGATGAATGTAGTATGTTAGAAAATATGGTTGTTAACTTGAGAAAAAGAACTCAATCAGGGGCCTCCAATCAAAAGATGCCAATCTACTTGGCTGAAGGATATTTCAAAGAAGAATACATTGTTCATTTTCTAATAGAGGATATTATGCTTGGAAAACAAGAATTTGTCCCCTCTAATGTTGGTATGGAAGACGATATTGGCCATCATGTTTTTCACTAATTTCAATGTTTTTCAAAGTTATCAATATATTAAGTGCTTACTTTAGAATATATAGCTATGAGAAATTCTAGGACATTTTGTCTTAAGACATGTAAGCTCTGTTTTTTTTATAGGAAGATGTCAATTTTGTTTTAAAACTATAGACAATAGTAGTATGTAATTCCATTGTTTAGCATAGCTACAACTTTATATGATACAAATTTCCTAGTTTCATTTTTTTTAAAAGCATGAACAAGGAAGTAAAGAATGTTAAATTTTTCATTAACTTAATAGAATGGAATAGTAAACACCACTTGATGAATAAGATTGATGAAGGCAAATGGACTCCAAAGCACCTCCTTGGAATGATTCCTTTGCTTCCTTGATGTGCTCCAACTCCAACCCTGGTTAACAAAGAATGTAAAGAGACTAGAATGGGAAATCATGTGAAAGGGGTATCAAGATTCTAGTGGTATTCCAATAGCATAACCTTAGATGGATTGTTTTGTATAAGTGACCGTAAGGGATTTATATATAGTTGTATGTTGCACAACCCTCTTGACATGGTTTTCCTTATAGTGGTTAAAGATGACTAGATCAGAGGTTAAAAATATTGAAGGAAGGAAATTCTTTTTGGAATGTTTAATTGAATTAGGGTTTGGCATGGTCCACACTTAACTAGCATTCCACAGTGACAACTCGGGTGCATTGATGGGGCTAGAAAACAGTTAAA
>JASDQU010737737.1:26658-43462 GCA_032191745.1 Picea mariana | reverse complement strand
GCATGGTAATCCTAATTAATGATTAATTACAAGTTGGGGAAAACAAGGGTGTTACATTGTATATTCGACAATGGCTCATAAGAGACTTTATTGCCAAATCCATCTTCAATAAATTGCACTTTCTAGTGGAACATCATCCTTATGTGCCTTGATGGAAAGATCATGGCTCCTCTTCCTAGATCATGCACACATACACTATCTTGTTTTATTTTGGTCCTAAATTTGTGGACAAAGTCACTTGTGATGTGACTGATATGGATTGGCGTGCTCTTTTCCTTGGACAACATTATTAATATGACCACAAGGCCTAATATGATGCATTAAACAACACCTACATATTATTGCATAAAGATGATATAAAGCATCTTATTTGCAATACACTTGAACTACCACAACAAGTTGATCCTAAAGTTTAAAATCATCCTTTAAATTTTATCCGACAACCCTATCCACAAANTTTTTTTTTTTTTTTTTTTATCATCGACCTCCGTTGCCTTGAGACATCACCTCGAGATGACATTCTACAAGCTTAAGATTTTCTCACATATTATAGTAGAAGTTCAAATTTGGTAGCCTATTTTCATTGGTTCACCATCGAGTTCGATGTCATTCATCACCTGAAGCTTTCCTTCATGTTCTCAATGCTTTATGTCATGGTTTTTTGAATTTCCTAAGCATCCATGATCTTGTCAACACCTATCATGAATCAACATTGGAGATAAAGACCTTGACTAGTCATCCTACAAATATTGTTCCATTTTTCCAACTTCTGCTTGTCATAGATGTAACAACTTTTTCCCTATCGCCTAAAAGCATTAGATCCCAAAGATTTTGTTTTGGGGAAAATTGATATAAATTCTTAGTTATTATCATATGATAGGGGATCTTGGCATATGATAAGGATATTTCTCACTATTATTTGTATTTTGTGCACATTATTATGTTTTGTTGTGGCAATGTCACTTGTTTTTCTATTCACGTGACTAATTGAGATTGCGTCTCTAACTAGATCTATTATTACCTTTGGTTATTTTTTTAAGGATCTTGTTCAACCTCTTTCTAAGTTGTTGAGTTATTTTTGTGGATGGAAAGCTATATAAACTTGGGTTTTCTTACTTTAAATTCAAGCAAAGGTTTGTATTCACACAATTGTGTATAACTCTACTAGTAAGTGGGATTTCCCACATCAATTACTACCTTGCAATGCTTTTATGATATTGTAGGAGTTCTAATTCAATTTTGTTTAAGACACCCTTAAGGTGAAAGAAAGCAACAGTTTCACCTAAATTATCCAATTTCAAATCCTTAAGTTTAGTGTGGTATCCCAATGCAACTATTAATGAAACTTGAGAAACCATGAAATGGTTGAATTTGGTGTCCAATATCTGACCATGAATTTGTTTAATTAATGGTTATGAAGAAAAAAAATTAGGTACAATTCATGGAGCTGAAATATATTAGTGTCTAAGCTATATATCCCATTAGGTTTACCACTTCCTAGCTTTGGAAATTTTGCTATCATGCAATGCTTCTATGCTACTAAGTAGTGTTCATTTCCATTAATGGAAAGAAAATTTATACTTCATGTTGATTTTTATCCTATATAATATTTTAGGTATTTTCTATTGAATTTATATCTATACCTTTTTGGAGGTGTAATACATTACTAGTAGAGTTCTTAATTACCTTCTTAAGCCCTAGTTTGTGATCATATTTCCTTATGCGTTGTTTGCTTTCTATAGTGAATTAAAAGGTGTGTTTCTCAAGAAGGTCACATGTTCATGCTTCATGATTAATGATATTTTAAAAAATGAAAATATATTTCATCAACGTTAAAAAATGCAATAATTACATAGTTATTAGTTAACAAAAAGGGACTTCCAAAGATAGTTTTCATAGTTTCTAAACAATTTCAGCTTAGTGAACAACGAGTGCTACATAAACATATTAACTAAAAATTAATGATATTACAAAGTACACAGATTGATATAATGTTGGAAGCACTCACTTCTTAGTGCACTACATCTTCGTGATCATTAATGGTTGGGCACTTAAACTTAGAACCTTTTTGTTTAAACAACTATGGGAATAAGTGTCATTCTAAGAGGGGAAGATGTCATTCAAAATGCTCATAAAAAATAGGGAACACTTTAGGACAAATTTGAAATATTTCCTTGCACGCATGAAGTCAAGGATCTATATGTCAAGAAGATTGAAAAGAGGTCACACTACATAAAACAAAATAGTGTCTTTCACAATTCATCAACAATAAAATAGGGTTGCAATTTCAAATAAAAATCCAATTCACCAAAAATCCTTATAAAAAATGATTATGTAAAAAATTAGTTAACATGTTTTCACTTTAACTGAAACACTAAAAACATCAAATATAATATGAAAATAAAAAGTTGGATAAACTCTTTTACAAATCTTTAATACAATCACTAAAAAAATTTATTTATCAGTGGAAAGTAACCCAAATCATTTATAAAACTTAAATTATATTTGTATTAAAATAATCACAAACATTATAAAAATATTCATCATTTGTAAAACTTAAACTATATTTGTACTCAAATAATCACAAACATTATAATAATATTCATCATTTATAAAACTTAATCTATATTTGTATTAAAATAATCACAAACATTATAATAATGTGAAAAAAAAACACCAGAAACATCTATAAAACATAAATTGTATCTCTATCACAAAGATTATAACATCAATAATCAAGAAGAGCTAGAAAAATCAACTCAATTTTTTTTTATCCATCTTCATATAGTAAGGTTGTTAAATATAAAATGTTTGAAGTAACGGATGATGAATCTATTCACTTGCTTTTTCATTTCATCATTGCGTTTAGAACCAAGGTAGTTGTTGGTTAAACATTCGTGTTCAAAAGACAATAAGTACCGTCCGATATATGTCTTGAGGTCAAGATTCAATCTGAACCGTTAGATGCATTTCCCACTAAAGTCTCCGCCACGTGCATTTCCCACTAGAGTATTATATGCATTTGCCACTAAAGTCTCTGCCACGTGCGTGGGATGTAATCGTGGACGCTTTTTGGTTGTAATCGTGATGCTCTTTTTCATCCACAATTGGTTGGATGCGCGCTTTTTGGTTGTAATCATGGATGCTTTTTTCATCCACGATTGGCTGGGTGGATGCCATTTTTATGTAGTCATTGGATGCTTTTTTCATCCAACCTCTTACACAGTGTCCTCGGCTTAGTTTGCGGCTTTTGTGCCTCTGCCAGCTTTGATGGCTGCGGCTTCACTTAATTATTGGGTGTTTTTCTTAATGTAGTTACTGGATGTGTCTTTCCTCCGATGTCTACCACACACTGTCGGCGGCTTCGTTTGGGCTTTTGTGCCTCTTCCAGCTTTGGTGGCCATGGAAGCTCTGTTGGGTTCTCCCATTGAAGCCACGGATCGTCTGTGTTGTCGATAATGCTAGTACTCTTTTGCTCCTCCAATGTCGATTTCAAGAACTGGGTGAGTTGAGAGATCCGGGCCATGAGATTTCAGAGACTTTTTTTGAGGATTTGAGTTCATCCTGGACGCTTAGAAGCTCTTGCTGTGTAGGGTTGAGTTTGGAGATGAGAAATTCATTGGAAGGGACAGGAAGTGGGTGATGTAATTGAAGCGGAGCATGATTGTGAATGGAATTTGCCAACAACAAACCTCAGCAAAGAGCTCAAGGTGGATAGAATTTTGGACTGAACTGGTTGAGAAAAGGCAGAGCTCGTGCATGGGATCACCCGAAAGGCATTCATCTTCTTCTAAGGTGGGCATTGACCCAGAGAGGTCAGCAGCGGAAGAGAATCAATATGATATTGGTTTGCAGTGCAGAAGCATGGCTGAATGGATGCTCTGCTACTCGGAGGATTTGGTCGCAGTCAAGAATGGGGGCTGGAGAGGAGGATGTCACTGATGTAGTTCAACTGTCCTCAACCCCTTTGGATCTAGAGAACGTTTTGTTTGGCAGCCAAGATGTTCTGGAAGGCATGCCACTGAAAGCTGATTCTGATTTTCTTAGAAGAACGGGATGGAGTTCACATGATGTCTCCGAGGTTGAAGATTTCAGTTTTGCAGTAACAGAGCCAAGAAGGCCTGCTAAGACACTGTCTCATGATATTGTTTAGAGAATTACTAAACTTGTCTACTATGTTGTTCGGGGTTAGTAACTTTTAAGTTGGAGCAGCCTTGTGTTGGGATTTTTGCCAAGTTTCCCATGCCAATCCAGATCACCATCCTGTAAGATATTGCTGAACTTCATCAGATCCTTAACTTCCTGTTTCTGTAATGTTGCATATTTTACTCTTTTATGATAAATAGGTTGCACCCAATCTCATATTAATTAGGCTATCGCCATAGTGTTATTATGATCTATTTATTTCTTTGGCACCCTCCACCCTCTTCTACTTGGTCAACACAGGGTTACATTGTATTCTGTTTACCAGCACTGTGGTCAAAATAGATCATGGTTGAAGCTTTGAAAATTGGAGAGGCTAAGATTCAGGACTCACCTGAACTGGTCTACATCTAAGCTACATGCCCCATTCACGATTGCCATCCTTACCTGTATTAAATGTCATATATATTGTGCAGCGTGCTATAGTAATTTTTCAGTTAGTAAAAAAATGCAATAATTACATAGCTATTAGTTAACAAAAAGGGCTTCTAGGTCATAGTTTTCAAACAATTTCAGCTTAGTGAACAATGATTGCTACTTAAACAAATTAACTAAAAATCAATAATATTACAAATAACATGGATTGATATAATCATTATAAATGAGAAAATGAAGGTCAACTACCTATAAAATCTGGTATTCAAGTATAAGCACACGCAATGAAGGATGGGAGCACAATCACTTAGTCCTTAGTCACTTCATACTCTTTTAGTGGGTCCTAATCATAGTCCTTCTGACCACTATATCCATCTTTAATACAATCACTTAGTCCTTAGTCACTTCATACTCTTTTAGTGGGTCCTAATCATAGTCCTTCTGACCACTATATCCATCTTTAATAGGTGCTTTGAGGAGTAGGGAATTGTCAAAGTTTGTGCAATATTACATTTACTCGGCATGTTAGTTTCACCAAGACTTGATGGATTTGAACGGAAGCTAGGTTGACTAGCCCAAAATACCTAAACCCTCCAAGTTTTAGCAAGAGCCACCAAATTTTAGTAGGACTCATTGAGTATTGCTAGGCCGCTTGCTAAGTCAACATAAAACTGCTTAATCACATGATTTCATATTTGAATTTTCAAGTCTTAAATCTAGCTATTTTACTATTTGAAAACCTTTGTTCATTTTGGTTCTTGAATCATAATTTCATGCCATGGTCCATGCAAATTCTGAATCCTGATGGATGGATTGTAAAATGATGATGGACCATGGTTGTATGATATACTTCATTATGTTTGCATATGTTTTTTTAAACGTCTGTGAATTGAAGAAAAAACATGTATGTGTTTATGGGCCATTCAAGTATTGTTTAAAGAATGTAAAACAATAAACTATTTTTTTTTATATAACTGGTTGAAAATAGATTTCAACAATCTTCTCATAATATTTTATGTTCTAAACTATGTTTTGTGATATAACTGGTTGGAAATAGATTTCAACAGTCTTCTCATGACATTCTATGTTTTAGAGAGCTTATTTTTTATCATATTACAAATGACTCAATGAATGAGAAACTTACAATTTTTTGTTTTATTTCTTTTATACAGAGGATTTTGAATACATTTATTTTGATAAAAATATAAATTGTTTCTTTACATTACTTCTAAACTTCTCATTGAATTATCTATTCTGTCAAGAGAAAAACTTATTGTGCTTTGATGGGGATTTCACTTTCCTTTCCTTGCAAAAACCAAATCCTGTATCAAATGGATACTTAAAAAGTTTTGGAAGCAATGACGATAAGGGTCCATTATAATAGGTCCATTAGTTTTAAAGGCATAGATTTGGAAAGAACCCAAAATATATTAAAATAAATTTAATGTCATCAAAATAATCATTCACAAATATTTTAACAGTATAGACATCAACAATTGGAAGAAAGGGAATTTTGATCAATTTTTGTTAGAAAGTATCACTCCCATGAGAATTTGTTTGACATTTTTTATGGTTGTTTTTTATCAACTCACAACTTGAGTGATTTGTAATTTGATGATATGATTTTATTTTTAAACTGTTATATTTATATATATAAAGATTGAATTATAATCCATTTAAATTTCTTAGGGACTAATTTCTGCATTTGTTCAGTTATCTAGACATTTTTCCCCTTTTCAAATTCTTTCATACTTTCTTAAATAAAAATGATCTCAATTTTGTTCATCGACTTTAACAAAATCCTCTTCCACGTGTGGATTTTTAGCTTAATACTATTCAATTAATTCTTGCCAAAATCTCTTTGATTTTTCTTTTAATCAAATGTTTTCATCAGTAACTTGTTTCTCATCCATTTATGTTTTCTCTATATCTTTTTGAACTCCTAAATTATGAGCAATGTGTTGAAAACATCCAATTAAAAGTAGAAATTCTTTTTGGCAAATTCTGTGGATCTATCTATTTCATGTGAGGGTGCTTCCGACCCAAATACCATTTCTACAGTGCAATTAACTTCAAGGAAAAAAAGTTGTAATATTTGACTCATAGAGCTAGACTCATATAATGCCCAGTTTATGTTGCATACAGCCAGAGTCCAGACTCGTAAAAACTTTGTTGCAGAGGAACCCTTTGAAACCTATGATGCAGAAAAACCCTTCGATGTCCCTTGCCCCATTTTGTCTACTTCCTTCACATGGCAACTTAATGCACCTTAATCTATATTTTTCTAGCTGGTCCATAATTATCGATCATTTGTCATCATGAAAATATTTTAATCGTATCGATGTCATCATTTGTTTTTGAGGTAAGAAAATTTGATTCTCTAAAAATTTATCGCATGTTACAAATAATTACGTAGATTATTTTCACTTATTTTCTAAATTTATCGCATGTTACATATAATTACATAGATTATCAATTTGAGTAACATTTTACTCTTTTCACTTATTTTCTCAATGTTATTGATGAAAACACTTTAGTTTCTCTAGTGGTTTGGAGAAAAGGTTTCTCCTCTAGCGAGTACAATGCCACCATGAACAGTGATCAATCTAAATTTCTTAGAGACTAATTTATTCATCTCTATGGCCATTTAGACATTTTTTTCCCTTTTAAAACTCTCCAAACAATGATCTCAATTTTGGATCCACAAGGAATAACAGTATACTTCAATCCATCTCCTAGGAGAAGGATCCACCGGGACTAAAGGTAAACTAGGATTTAGATTTTCCGAATTTGAATGGAGAGGCATTTCCTTATCAGAATCAGAATTGTTAGATTCATGAAGTTGTTTTATTCCTCCCTTGAGGCGTTCATTAACAACTACTTCCCTCGAGGAAGAAATCTCTAATCCAAGCCTGGATTTCCCTTTAGTCTTTTGTTTTTAATGCTCCATGTGTGGGGAGTAGATCCAAATCCTCTTAGTGGGGCATTCCACAAATTTTCAGTAATTTTCCTGAAGCCTTCAAATGGGATCTAGGTAGGGTTGTATTTGTCATTTGAATGGTGATGAGAAACATTATCCTGTGATTTGAGGTCCAACGATGCATTTGGGATGATGCATGAATACAGTTGAATTCCTTTATACAAAAACCATTCCTGGACTTAAAATCTATGGAGTCTTTCCAAAATGGATCTAGGCAGGGTCATATTTTTCATTTGAATGGGGTTGGTCCCTAATTGTTTGGGTTGGAGACATTGAATTTGGAATGATGCCTGAATATAACTGAATTCCTTCATCCAGAAATGATTCCTAGACTAAAAATATTTTTAGTCTCTCCACCATGTATCTAGGAAGGGTTGTATTTTCCATTTGAATGAGGTTGGTCTCTAATTGTTTGGGCAGGAGACATTGAGTAACACCAGCCTATGATCTGAGATGCATTTGGATTGGTGCATGAATATAGATGAATTCCTTCATCCAACAAGGATTCATGGAATAAAAATCTATCCAGTCCCTCTCCCATGAATGCCTTAACTGTTTTTCTTGCTTGTCCAGGTGTACTTTCCCCTTTAGGGTTTTCCATTTGTTAACTGCCTTGTGGACTAACTATATTTTGACATTTTATCTAACAAAGGTTCCTTCATTCTTTTTCTTTAGATGGAGGGCCAGATTGAAATGTCCAACAATTTTTCTGTGTTCCACTCGCAGCTGGCTATCATAGTTTTGAGACCCCTTGAATGTCGTTTTCATTTGTTGCACTAACTTGAGAGTTTATCCCAAGAGTGTTGTATAGGAAGAAGATCTTCTCAATTCATCTTAGTTTATTGGATCAAGACAATAACATAAGGCCTACTCAAGTGCCTAATGTATTTTGTGTATCGGATGCTTCCTAGGCCTCCTACAATCTAGAAAAGTAGCTTCATATCTTATCTGAATGGGTTATAGCCACATAAGTTTGGGGCAGGGTTTTCTGGAAACCCAAATCTCTATTCTTTTCAGTCTCCTCTCTTTATTTGACTTTAGACTTTCATATTATGTCCCCCATTCTTCTGACATTTCATATTTAGACTTGATTTGTCACCTAAAGGGATATCTGGATCTTATGTCACCTCCACGATTATTCCACCATTTGGTGTTGTAGAACAAATTTGTGTTTTTGGAACATCTTATATTATTGGATCGTTTTTTCTGGGTTTTCCCAGTCCTTCTCTTCGATGCCTGCCTCTAATTTTCCTTCAAGATTGATTTCTTAAGTTACTCCTCCCATCATGGGAGGAAGCACTCTTCTTTGGGGAACTTTCTCTGGAGTTCTTCCTTCTATTGAATCTTCCTCCTGCTGGTTTGCTTTATTCTTCCATTCTTTATTTTGATGTTTCTGTTGATGTGGTTTTCAAGGACTGTCTCTTCTTCAAACTTTTTATTATTTTCTTATGGCTTCAGAAGATGCCTGTGTCCTCATCTTTATCTTTAAAGATTTCCAATTCGCTTGCCAAGGGTCCTCCAATCTATGCTTCACTAGCTTTTTGACCTTTTTCAATGTCTTTGGTCTCTTATGAGTTGGCAACTTCAAAAAGTGTTCCGACCAGCCAAAAGCTTACTATTGCCCCTCTTTTTGAAGAAACCTTCCTTTGGTTTTAATTAAACTTATTCAGACTTCTGCTTGGACTTCTTTTCCTGGGTGGCTACTTTTTTACCCGCTCTTGGTTCTTGTTCTATGTTTGCCAGTGTATCTTTGTTCCCATAGTCTTTGCAAAATGCTTGTATTTGTGACATCAGTTACACTTATAAAAGCGATATGCTTGTAGTATAGTATTTGTGTGTTCCCAATTATGTACCACTTATGTTAGCTTCTAGTAGCCCTTTTTTCTACATTTGCTTCCACACAAATTTCCCATCTGCTTGTCTGTTGAATGCCTCTTCATCCCATATGTGTCTGGAAAGGAAAGGAAGGTGAACCCAAACTGGGACAATTGTTGTAATTTTGTCCATTGGTTCAAATTCAATAGACGGCTTGTTTAAATAGAGGCTATTTGTGCCCTGAAATGAGCCCCCCCTTGAAGAGCTTGTTCGTATCTTCCCGTAAAACTAAAAATAAGGTTTAAAAGCCCATTATAGCATAAAGAGTTTGGGTTGTTCCATTGATCTTTGGAGACCAGTATTTCATTACCCATAGCTCCAGGGCTTTGGTAAGGGTGATGTTCCCATAAATTTGCCTACGAAAGATTTTTGAGAATAACAAACTCCTTTCTTGCAAACAATGATCTCAATTTTGTTCAACGACATTGACAAAATCCTCTTCCAGGTGAAATCTTACCAATTCTCTTTTGATTTTTCTTTTCATCAACAATTTTCATCACTAACTTGTTTCTCTGCCATTTTTATTTTCTCTATATCTTTTTGAAGTCTTAAACAGTTTTATTCACTAATTTGTTCCTCTGCCATTTCTATTTTCTCTGTATATTTTTTAAGTCTTAAACTAATAGCAACGTGTTAAAAAAATCCAACTAAAAGTACAAATTATTTTTGGGAAAATTCTATGGCTCTTATCTACTTCACTTGAAGGAGCTTCCAACGCAAATATCATTTCTACAGTGCAATTAACTTCAAAAAATAATTTTTTAATCTTCCATTTAAATAGCTAGACTCGTAGAATACCCAATTTATGTTTCATACTGCTAAACTCATAAAAACTCCGCTACAGAGGGACTTTTTGAAAATTCTGCTGCAGAAGAACCCTTCAATGTTCCTTGCCCCATTGTCTCTTATCCTTCCCTCCTTGCAAATCTTATATTAGCACATGCCTCTCTATTTCAATTTTCTTTGTTAGCCATCTATGTTAATTGGTTCTCTTTTTAGAAAGAAAGTACATACAACTACTATAATCAAGTTTGTGTTTACATCCTGGATTACGGTAAAGAAATCTTTACCGTGGTTTTCCTCTCCATCATCTTCTCTAATTTGGTACTCTGTTATCCATGTTGTGAGACTCCATGAATGCTAGTAATGCTTACCAATGTGGCATACATTTCCCTATTGTTCATTACAATTGTGCAAAGTGAACTTGTTGAGAGTCCAACTACACTAACTTAGCAAGAAGAGTTATGACTAATTTTAGAAAAGGAATTAATTCCTATTATGACTAGTTATAACGTGTTTCTCTGTTTTTAGGGTTCCTGGTAAAACCTGTACGTAGAATATAGTTAATGAAAAGGAGTACCTCAGGAAAGACCTTGGTTAGTTTGGGTTTACACTTGTTTAAGCATTACAAGGAGAAAACAGACAGGTAACCATCATGAATATTATTGAGCTACTAAAAAAATAGTTGAGAACTATCCATGATTTATTAATGACATCTAAGAATGAGGATTCTAAATATTCAACTCTACAATTTCACTAAAATGGAAGGGAATGTGGATCTGCCCCTGTTGGTTTGGAACTAAATGAAATTTAATCTCTACCCTTTGGCTGTTTTTTCTGGAAATCTTTGGGTATTAGATCTGCCCCTGTTGGTTTGGAACTAAATGAAATTTAATCTCTACCCTTTGGCTATCTTTTCTGGAAATCTTTGCGTATTATATTGTATAACTAGAAGCAAAGGTGGCCATTATTGAGATTAAATATAAGTGTGGTTACGATTTTAGTTCTTTTCCTATGTTAAATTTTGACAAATTTTCCAATCTAGTGTTATGCACATTCAAAGCTGTGTCAACCCGAGAAGCCCCTATATCTAGCTTGTGGTCATTGATCCATGTCACAATGACTGCTATCGTATCCTTATTTCATTCCCTTACACATAATACCTTATTTTACATAATAACAACTTCGGCCTATTAGTTGTCACTATGTGTATGAAATTAATGAAATTGCTATGAATGAGTGTCGATAGACAAGCACAAGAAGACACAAAGATTTATCCAGGGAAAAACCCAGCCAACTTTTCTTAGAGAGAATATTTTTTATAATATAATACAACCATGAACAAGCTCTATTCATAAGAGAAAAAACTAGCAATGAAGAAACCCTAATAACAAGAACTTATCCCTTCTCCTTGTCAAACCCTAGCGAGGGTAGACAGTTGAGCAACATAAGGAAAACCCTAAAATATGATGTGTAGCAACCCTACCGGGAGTGCTAGAGTACTTGGCCTCATCCAACAAACTTTCCAAGATAGAAACCCTAGAAACTACAGTAGCTACATCTTCCTTCTTTGCCTCAGACTTGCGCCTTCTTTTCTTGAGTGAGAGAGTTGTGTGATTGTGTCAAATGAGCAAGGCGTCACCTTTATTTATAGTCTTCAAATCACTTTACTGGGGCTAACTTCTCTTCCTGGAAATTCTATTTCCACTTTCTTATTTTCCTGTGGGTTGACTTCTCTTCCTGGAAATTCTATTTCCACTTAATTATTTTCCTATGGGTCGACTTCTCTTCCAGGGTGTTCTTCAACTGTTCAATGGTCTTCCTTTGACTTCTTGGAATCTTCCTCTCTAAGAAAAGTTGTCCATGAGGGAATAACTCCCGTTGCTACCATAACATCAACACTCCCTCTTAGCGAGGGAGGTATTCTTCCATGATGTTCTCCTCTAGTAGTCTCAATCACACCCATCCACTTCACGTGACATGGGCAAGACTACCACGATAGTCTCAAGACTACGCTGCAAGTATCGATGATATTTCTCCTCTCCTAGTAGTCCCAATCACACCCACCCACTTCACATGGTATGGGAAAGACTACCACCATAGCCTCATTCACACCTAACCACTTCACATGGATTAGGCAAGGCTACGTTATAGTCCTAATCACAACTAGCCACTTCACATGGTGTAGGCAAGACCATGCTACAAGTCCCAATCACACCTAGCCATTTCACATGGCATAGGTAAGACCACGCTACAAGTCCCAATCACACCTAGCCACTTCACATGGCTTAGGCAAGACTTGTACCAGACAACTCATTACTCCCTCAGTCACTTCACATAACTAATCTGGGAAACCATTGACCAAAGGGAGATTATTTGCCCGTTGTAGGAGAAACATCACAACTCCCTCTCAATGAGTGTGGACATTCTGCATCATGCCAAGCTTGTCTCTAAAGTACTCATACTTCACTCTAGACAGACACTTGGTGAGAATGTTTGTTATCTGCTCATCTATGGTTATGTATTGGAGCTCCATTGCTCCTTTCTGCACCATGTCTCAGATGAAATGGTATATGTTCTCTTTATGCTTTGACTTGTCGTGAAAGACTAGATTATCTGAAAGATTCACACAACTTTGATTATCACAATATAGCAAAGTTGGCTCTAACTCTAGATCAAATAACCCTACAATCAACTTTCGAAGCCACACTGCTTCACGACTTGCAACATTGGCTGCTATATATTCTGTCTCTATTGTACTGAGTGCCACTAACAACTGTTTTTTGCTCAACCATGAGATAATATCTGATCCCAAACTGAAGCAACATCCTGATGTGCTTTTCCTATCCATTGCACTCCCCACCCAGTCAGAGTCTGTATAACCTTACAGCTTTAATTCATCGTCTGAGACATATCTGATTCCACATCAAACCATACCATGCATGGACCTCAATACATGCTTTATTGCTACCAAATGTACATGTCTAGGCTCAACCATGTACTGACTCAATGTGTTCATTGCAAAGCATATATCTGGCCTAGTGTTAATTGTTAACCATGTACATCAAGGATTTGATCAACTATCTGTACATCATGGGATCAACCAAATCTCAAGAAGAATCACTTAAGAGCTTCAGATTCGTAACCATAGGTGTGACCATGGACTTGCAGTCGATCATCCCGAATCTTTGCAGGATCTCAACTATATACTTTCATTAGCTAAGGAATATCTCATCTGGTCTTTGCCACACCTCTAATCCCAAGAAATAGTGCATTAAACCCAGATCCTTCATTTCGAACTCTGAAGTGAGCTCCTTCTTGCACCCATCTATGAGCTTCTCATCCCCTGTAAGAAACAGGTCATCCACATATAGTACCAATATCAAGGAGCAACCATCTTCAACCTTGTAATAAAGGTTGGGATCTGCATCACTCTTGGTAAACCCCAAGCTCATCAAATAATTGTCTATTCTGGCATACCATGCCCTAGGTGTCTGCTTAAGCCTGTACAAAGCTTTCTTGAGTTTACAAACATGGGACTGCTTCCCAAAGATCACAAAACCTTGTGGTTGCTCTATGTACACTTCTTCAATCGCACCATTCAAGAAAGCAGTCTTTACATCCATCTGGGGTAATTTCCAACCCATAACAGAAGCAATAGAAATAATATATCTAATAGAAGTGTACATGGCTACTGGAGCAAATGTCTCGTCATAATCTTCTCCCTCTTTCTAGGAGAATCCTCTAGCCACAAATCTAGCTTTGTACTTCTCTATGTTGCCATTTGCAGCATGCTTGATCTTGTAGATCCACTTGGAAGCCACCATTGACTTCCCTTCTGGTCTCGAAACCACTTCCCACACATCATTCTTCATGATGGATTGGTACTCTTACATCATACCATCCTTCCACACTTGCTTCTTTGCAACTTCCTCATAAGTGGGAGGTTTTGAATCAATGATCTTACTCATTAGCACCACATACTTAGAAAACTTGTGTGGTTTCTTTCTCTCTCTAAAAGAGTCTCTAGGAGCTGCATGTCTTTCAGCTTCCTGCAAAGTGTCCTAGATCCATGATGGTCTCTTCTTGGTAACTGTAACTTCTTTGGGTGGATCTACCGGTATCTCTGGCTCTACTGTCTCATTCTGATATTCTGGGATATGTTCTTCTGGAGTAGAGTTGATCATCACTACATCCTTTGGATGCCTCATGCTCCTCTCTGTCCTCATCCATGTAAGACTCTCTAGATTTCATGAAGGTTGCTTCTTCATCAAAGGTGACATCTCTGTTAATCTTAGTCTGTCTCTGTCTGGTGATGTTTATTCTATAATCCTTTGAAGTCTCACTATATCCAATGAAGGTGCCCTTCTTTCTTGAAGGCTCTAGCTTCGTTCTCTTTTCCTTGCCAACATGTATGTACACTGGGCAGCGAAATATCTTCAAGTGGTTGACTTCTGGTTTCTTTCCAGTGAATACTTCTTCTGATGTCTTGTTCCCCAATATCTTATGAGGACTTTTGTTATAGACATATACAGTTGTACTGGATGCTTCTTCCAATAGATGCATGGGTAAGTTCTGGTCAGGGATCATTGCTTTAGTTGTTTCTACAATTGATATGTTTTTTCTCTCAACAACCTCATTTTGTTGGGGGTTGTAGGGAGTTGTCAGCGCCCTCTTAATCCCTACTTCTCTAGAGATGGTAACATCATTTGTCTGCATACATCTGAAAGTATAATGTCCAAGATCCCCTTGGATCTATTGTCACTCCTTGGAAAACTTCCCTTGGCATTCTTGCCAAGAGCACATACTTTGCATATTCCATCATGATCCACCTGCATATCCAGTAGACCTGTAACCATCTTGCTCAAAACTGACATGGCTCTATAGTTGAGGTGAGCGAGTCTTCGGTGGTATAGCTCATTAGAGCTAATACTGTTGTGTACAAGGGCTTGTTCTAGGTGTCCCTTTAATTTATTAAACCCTCCCTCTTGGACACCAATCACAGTAGTTGAATCTGTTGGCAACAGAAGTCACTCCTGGATTGCTAGTAGGAGCAGAGCCCGACGCCCATCAGTTTTATGTCACGGTTGTTTATAGATGGGTGATCGAATGGAGGTAAACTCAAAACAATAGTGTTCCAACTCTAAAACCAGGTCAGGTATGCATGAGCAAGTGAGGTCTTGCGTAAATTTCAGACAGTGAGCTGTAGTAAAGGGTGAACAGGAGGAAGACTTGTACAAGAGAAAAGCGGAGGTCTGTTATAAACAACAGGTTTCTAAAAGACTGTAGAAGAAGGCATTTAAACACAAGATCGGCTTGCATTCAAACGTGAAGCCAGAGGACACAATTATGTAATAATAAATCCTTTATCATAACAGAACTGCAACAATTCGCGTGAGTCAGTCATTCATGAACCCTCTTATCATAAGATGAAAATTAGACGGAGTAAGAAGAACTGTCTGTCATAAAACAAGAAATCTCATATACATATGCATAAGCTGAAAGCTAGAATAGTTGCTAAAACATTACAGTAGGGAGATCTGCTCAACCATCCATCCTTGCAAAATGGAAAAAATGCCTACATATACTCTTCCCTTCCTTTCGCCCAGTAGAGGCATCTCAGAACTTTCAATGGGTGACATCTCCTCAATCAAATCTGTCCTTTGTTCCCCTGTCATACGCCCCTTTAATTCAGCATGGCTCACACCAGGGGGTAGCTGAGCCCTTTGAATGTTGAATTGGCGTGTGCAGGTTCCTCTAGCGAGTTGAAGACTCGGCGTGGCCTTCCTGAAGGGAACCGGTACAGGGGACCCTCCCGGGTGGACTTTCAGCTGGGACCTCCATACTCTGCAATAAATGAGTGATGCGAGGTTTCACCCACCCTCTCTCTTCTTTATCCATTCCGAGCAGGTATTAGGATCCAGATCACGTCGAACTGGAGTCTGAAGAGCACAGTGCCCCCCTTCTGAGACTTAGTTCTGAACCTTCGGCCAAATGAAAACGAAAGTGCCCCTCTTCCAGACCTCCTTCTTGATGACCAGGCGCCAAAATCATGGGCCCGACTCTGGGCACTTTCGGAGCTTCGGGATTCGGGGTTTCGAGGGGGGAATTTATGAGGAGATCTTACCGCGCGAATTCCTGAATGCCGACATGAAGTAGATACGTGCCGCACGTCCTTCAGATGGACGACCTAGATATTATTTACTATTATAAAGAGGTTGTCCCCCCCTTTACCCGCTCGCTTGATATGACCTAGTGCTGAGACCCTGGGCTTCGCTCGAAGGGTTCTTCGGAGTTTTGCCGATCGACACTTCCAAGTGCAATGAGCTGAGAGCTCCCTGTTTCCTGAAACCCCGATCCACGATATGCCGACAGGCTGCCACCTGTCCCGGTGAGATCGGACAGTCCAAATTTGTTTTGAACCATGGCGCTTCCCCTTGCTAAACCCCAGGCAACTGGTCGGCCCCGAAAACCCGATGGCCATCAATCTGCTTCTATGGATGGATCTCGGCTGCCGATGGCAAAACTTTGCCCACTCGCTTGAATTGGTGCTAGAAAACGAGATTCTCTCGTGTTATGCTCGGGTGCTTC
>JASDQU010737737.1:0-16423 GCA_032191745.1 Picea mariana | reverse complement strand
AGATGGAAAACCATTTGGATTTGTAGTCACAAGCTCTGCATCCTCCATTGAATCTCCAATAGCTGCTAGTTGATCCTTGATATGAGAAATCCTCATGAAGTAGGTAGAAAATGAATCTGACTTGTTCATCATCACATTTCTGAGTTGATGTTTTAGGGTTAGCTTCCTGCTTGTATTCTTTCTTTCATATAGTCTCGTTAAGGCATCAAAAATCTCCTTTGGTGTCTTAAATTTTGATACATTAGGAATCAAGTGGTCCTTGATTGAATCTATCAAGATTCTCTTGGCCTTGATCTCATTCTTCTTATGCTTTGCCTTGGCGTCTTCCTTTTCTGGTTCTGGGAGAACTTGCTTGACATGATCCAAGACCTCATTCTCTTCTAGAATGAGGAGTATTCTATGCTTCCATGATCTGAAATTATCT
This sequence comes from Picea mariana, assembly GCA_032191745.1. Lineage (NCBI taxonomy): Eukaryota > Viridiplantae > Streptophyta > Pinopsida > Pinales > Pinaceae > Picea > Picea mariana. The sequence goes on along the minus strand of JASDQU010737737.1, from coordinate 15,999 downwards.
GCTCCATCCAGCCTATCTTCAACACTCAGACCATTAATCATCTTCGCTTGAAGAATCCCAAAATTTCAACCTTCTTAAAAGGTCAACGCTAGGGTTTCTGGATATGCCCTAGGGTTAGTCAAGTTGCCTTGTGCAATTCTCTCCTCAACACTGGCACTAGAAAACCCCAACGACTGGAAATCTTTGATTTTGTTGGTGTCTTGCGCTAGGTCATCTAGCTTCAACCCTTAGCTCTGATACGATGTTAGATTTTCTTAAATTTTCAGTAGCAATACATATATAGAAGTATTTTGATCTTCTTTTAACATTCAACAAACATATACTGAAAATATAAGTAGGAACTAGAAGCAGATAGACAAGCACAAGAAGACACAAAGATTTATCTTGGGAAAAATCCAACCAACTTTTCTTAGAGAGAATATTTCTGATAATACAATACAACCATGAATAAGCTCTATTCATAAGAACAAAAACTAGCAATGAAGAAACCCTGATAACAAGAACTTATCTCTTCCCCTTGTCAAACCCTATCGAGGGTAGACAACTGAGCAACAAAGGCAAAACCCTAAAATATGATGTGCAACAAACCTAGCAAGAGTGCTAGAGTACTTGGCCTCTTCCAACGAACTTTCCAAGATAGAAACCCTACTAGAAAATGCATTAGTTGTGTCTTCCTTCTTTGCCTTAGACTTGCGCCTTCTTTTCTTGAGTGAGAGAGATGTGTGAGTGTGTCAAATGAGCAAGGTGTCACCTTTATTTATAGTCTTCAAGACACTTTATTGGCACCGACTTCTCTTCATAGAAATTCTATTTCCACTTTATTATTTTCCTGTAGTTCGACTTCTCTGCTTGGAAATTCTATTTCCACTTTATTATTTTCCTGTGGGCCGACTTCTCTTCCTAGAAATTTTATTTCCACTTTATTATTTTCCTGTGGGCCGACTTCTCTTCCGGGGTGTTCTTCAACTGTTTAATGGTCTTCCTTTGACTTCTTGGAATCTTCCTCTCTAAGAAAAGTTGTCCAGGAGGGAATACCTCCTGCTACTACCAAAACATCAACAGATTCTTCATCATCAACAGATTCTTCATTTGGATAGTTGACAATAGAATCACGTACAACATCCATTTATTTTCCATTTAGATATGTAACCTTTAAGAGCTTGATTGTGATGTCTCGCACATTTTGCTTCCCTAATTACAACCTTGTTCCTATTAGTGGTATTTTGATAATCTATTTTGAATGTGGTAAACTTCATTTGTTTAAGTCATCATTCTATATTAGAGCACTGTGTTGAAAAAATCCAGTGAAAAATAGAAATTCTTTTTGGCAAATTCTATGGCTCTTATCTACTTCAAGTAAGGGTGCTTCCAACACAAATAACATTTCTACAGTGCAATTAACTTTAGAAAATAATTTTGTAATCTTCCACTCATATAGCTAGACTCATAGAATACTCAATTTATGTTGCATACGGCTAAACTCATAAAAACTATGTTGCAGAGGATCCCTTTGAAAACTCTATTGTAGAGGAACCCTTCGATGTTCCTGGCCACATTTTGTCTCTTATCCCTCCCTCCTTGCAAATCTTATTAGTACATCCCTTTCAATTTCAATTTTCTTTGTTAGTCATCTATGTTAATTGGTTCTCTTTTTACAAAGAAAGTAGATACAACTACTATAATCGGGTTTGTGTTTACATCGTGGTTTACCGTAAAGAGATGTTTATTGTGGTTTTCCTCTCCATCATCTTCTCTAATTTGGTGCTCTGTTATCCATGTTGTGAGACCCCATGAATGTTAGTAATTCTTACCGATATGGCATACATTTTTTATTGTTGATTATAATTGTGCAAAGTGAGCTTGTCTGGAGTCCAACTACACTGACTTAGCAAGTAGAGTTATGACTAATTTTAGAAAATGAATTAATTCTTGTTATGACTAGTTATAATGTGATTCTCAATTTTTAGGGTTCCTGGTAAAACTTGTATGTAGAATATAGTTAATGAAAATAATTACCTCAATAAAGACCTTGGTTAGTTTGGGTTGTACTGAGACCTTGGCTAGTTTGGGTTTACATACATTTCTTATGGCTGATTACAATTGTGCAAAGTGAGCTTGTATGGAGTCCAACTACATTGACTTAGCAAGTAGAGTTATGACTAATTTTAGAAAATGAATTAATTCTTGTTATGACTAGTTATAACGTGTTTCTCAATTTTTAGGGTTCCTGGTAAAACCTGTATTGAGAATATAGTTAATGAAAAGGACTACCTCAGTAAAGACCTTGGTTAGTTTGGGTTGTACTAAGACCTTGGTTAGTTTGGGTTTACATTACAAGGAGAAAATGGATAGGTAATGATCCTCAATGTTATTGAGCTGCTAAAAATTGTTGAGAACTATTCATCATTTATTAATGACATGTGAGAATGAGGATTCTAAATATTCAACTCTACAAGTTCGCCCAAATAGAATGGAATGAGGATCTGCACTTGTTGGTTTAGGAGTAGTTCGCCCAAATAGAATGGAATGAGGATCTGCACTTGTTGGTTTAGGAGTAAATGGCATTTAATCTCTACCCTTTAGCTCTTTTAATGTGTTAAATTTGAACACATTTTCCAATCTAGTGCTATGCATGTTCAAAGATTTGTCAACCTGAGATGCCCCTATATCTGGCTTGTGGTCACTGATACATGTCATAATGACAACGACCTTATCCGTATTTTATTCCCTTACACATAATACCTTCTTTTACCTAATAACAACTTCAACCTGTTAGTTAGTTGTCACTACGTGTATTCTTTTGCATAATGATCTGTAACTTGTAAGAGCTTGATTGTGAAGCTTCACACATTTTTTCTTGAAGAAATTAATGTGATAATCTCTATCCTTTGAGTGTATTAATGTGATAATCTCTATCCTTTGAGTGTAGTAAACTTCATTTGTTTAAGTCATCATTCTGCATCAGATCACAACCATTCACACACATCCACATTCCATATTTTTAAGCACTATATTATATAATTAGAAACGAGGTTCACCATTACTAAGACTAAAATTAATTGTAGTTTTGTTTTTATGTTAGTGTGATAATCTCTATCTTTTGAGTGTGGTAAACTTCATTTGTTTAAGTCGTCATTCTATATCAGATCACACAATCTTTCACACATATCCACATTCCATATTTTTAAGCACTGTATTATATAATTAGAAGCGAGGTTCACCATTACTAAGACTAAAATTAATTACAGTTTTGTTTTTAGGTATTTTAATTTATTAGTTTTGATAAATTTACTTGAGATCCTCACAACTTCAAATATTTTCCCATCCCAATGTCGTAGTGATAACTATTATATGTATATAATTCCCTACTTAGTTTTCCAATGTCAACTTTTGCAAGAACAACACTCGTAGAGTGTTTTTTGATTGGCTGATTGAAGCCCAATAAAAATCCATCTTCTGAGCCTCTTCTCCTATGGTAATGGAGGTATCTATGAAATATCACATGATAATTACTATTATAACATCACAATATAATTATTATCATAACATCACACAGGTCTACATCATCAGATGCCCTCTATACGAAACCATTAAGCTTACCTTAAGCATTTTTTTAAAACAAAATTTCTATTAAAATAAATGATATGAAGAATAATTTAATTTTAGTTTTTATAATAAATTAAATATAAAAAATAATTACTTGTCTTTCCTAAAAAAAAATTGATTGAAGTTTTATTTTTAGTTTTTATAATAAATTAAATATAAATAATAATTACTTGTCTTTCCTACAAAAGATTGATTGAATTTTTGTTAAATTATAGTATGATTGAAGTTTTGTTAAAGGTTAGAATAATTACTTTCTATTTCTTAGAACAGATTGACATTATTGAAGTTTTTGGTAAATTATAGTATGATTGAAGTTTTGTTAAAGGCTAGAATAATTACTCTCTATTTCTTAGAACATATTGAATTTTTTGGTAGATCATAATATAAAGGTTATCTATGTGTTATAGTAAGATTTGCCTCACCCTATGCAATCTTGCACAGAGGGCCTTTTTCCATTTCTCTATGCAGACTTTTCATCCCTTTTTGCAAATCCCAGAGCTAAAAATACAGTTTCCCAAATGTACGCACCTTGCCTACTATACAGTATGTGTATATGCAGGCTGCACCACTACAGCTCGCGTACATCGGGATTTGTGCCCAAAAATGAAAAATGGTGTTGGGTTTCCATGTCACGATGGGAGATCAATGATCCTTGGCCTTCCATACACTGGAAACATTCTAACTTGACCCTTCAGTTCCATTTGAAGGCTATAAATGGGCCAATTCCAAGCTATGGAAAAGAGGAGAAAAAATTCAACTTTGAGAGAAAAGTTACTCTGGAGAAATTATTCACTTCATATTGAGTCTGCATCCCTTTGTCCTTTAAGTCTGAACACAGTGTTCAACCCCCAAGCTCTTCCCTTATTGATTGAGAACTTCATTGTCTCTCTTCTATGAGCTTGCCTTTGGTGGAGGATTGAAGTGGTGGAAGCCCAGCTGGAAGGAACTTAGTTTCTCGGTTCTGAATTGTGCCAACACGGAAGTCTATAACTCTTTCACTTATGCTGATCATATATTAATAGAAATACTATTTTCCCGTCCAATTAATATCTTGCAAATATTTGAATTATTATTCCATGGGCATATTTGTTATGTATATTAATGAATTATGCTATTGAATGTGCTAACATCATATATTATCACCATATGTTTGTTTTGCTTGGTTGTTGAGGACTAGTTGCAGGTATATTGCTTTGGGTCAAGTGCTCAATGGTGGACTTCATCTAACGTCTGAACGAGGTAGGCCTTTTATCTTGTCTTGCTAGCATATTTGTTTATATAGCATACTTGAGAATAGAGTTGATTTCTGCAGTCATTTCCGTCTGTTGTGGTTTACCCTAGCCATAGAGAGATTTTCCTCATAACACTATGCAAGTTTTTTAAAAAGTTATCATAACTATAGTTTGATTTTTTTGTTATAAAATGATATAATCATAATCATCACGATTATAGATTATAGTTTGATTTTTTGTTATAGAATAATATAGATCATGACTATAGTTTGAATTTTTGTTATAATATGATATAAGGACTTTCATGCAAAAGATTGATAGAAGTTTTGTTAAATTATAGTATGATTGAAGTTTTGTTAAAGGTTAGAATAATTACTTTCTATTTTTTAGAACAGATTAAGTTTTGGTAGATCATAATATAAAGGTTATATATGCAGATTTTAAAAAGTGATAACATGATATAATCATGATTATAGTTTGATTTTTTGTTATAAAATAATATAGATCATGATTATAATTTGAATTTTTGTTGTAATATGATATAAGGATGTTTTTTGAAATAAATTTTACAAAATATTATAATTGTGCTTATAATTTGAAAATTTGGTTACATTATGATATCAATATTGTTGTTTTTAGATATATTATATATGTTTTTAAAGTTATTAATTTTTTTCAATTATTATGGGGTAGTGTTTTTACAAATTATTATTTTTTAATTATTTATTAAAATATTAAAGAAAATAGATTTAATAAAAATAGATAGTGATGAGTATTACATTTATTATGTGTAAAATTATATTTATTTCAATTTCAGTATTTTATTTTGCATTTGCATTTGCATAGCATTGCATAACATACACGGGTTACTCGTATCAGGGAACACAACATTCCCGATGTAGTCTTCTTGTATTGGCCATAACCCCTGTTCATCCCAGGGAGCCGATATATTTGAAGATCGAGTAATCGCTGAGAGATAAGGAGAATGGAGTCTTATATGGAATCTATCTTATGATATATTCATTTATTAAAAATTTTGTGTAAAACATCATCAAAGGAACATTTTGGGAAATTGTGTGGTAATGATTTCCTAACTCGGTATCTTGACACATGTGCCTTTGTTGTAACCAGGAACTAGGACACCTTTGCACTAGTAATAGGTGGAGGGAGATAACTCCAAAAGAAGCCCTTCCTAGTATGCCCCAAGTTGGGCGGTCGACTGTGTATACACAAGGTTTTTTAAGTTGTCTAACGAGGGACCCCCTTTGTTGATGTTATACCCAAGCAACCTACCTAAAAACTAATATACCTTTCTCAAAGTTTTTTAACTTGTCTAACAAAGAACCCCTTTATTAAGGCTCTACCCAAGTAATCTAAAAACTAATATAACTTACCTTAATACTTAAACCATAAATTTCTTACTTATTATCTTTATAAAATAGAGACATGTAACTATCTCCTATAATCCTTAATCACTTATCTTTAGAAGGTTATGACCTAACCATTATATCTCATCCCATAATTTATAGTATCATTAAAATTTAACATAAATTAAACCTAACCTATAAATGCAATTATCTATATAGTAAATCTAACCCCTAACACTAAACTATCAACTCATAATCCTATAACCTCTTAAATTATTATAATTCCTAATCTTTATACCACTTTGAAATCTTTAAATCTTTAAACAATTATCACCTAACTTATAATCTTATTCATCAGTATAACCCCATAATATAACTTATGGTCTTTAGCTTTTAATCCTTATAGTATCATTATTGCTAAACTTAACTTATAAATCCCAAAATTATTGCTAATCATTATCACTTATATCTTCTATACTTCTATAATCTCTAATATTTTTCATCCTTCATCCTTATACCTTGTGTCATTAACACCTAAAACGTATAACTCTAACGCTTCTAACCTTTATCAATGCTAAACCATAGCCCCTATAAAGACAAACTTCTGCAATTTGCAATCCCTATAACATTTACCAACTATAGCCCTTAACTCTTATAACCTAACTTTTATAACCCCTAATTCCATTAAATTTTAAAAACTCTAACACTTAATCCATTTAATACTTAAAATCTCTAAAAAAATAATCCATCTAACCTCCAAAACCCATAATCCTAATACCTAGCTTCTAACCATTATAAATCCTTATACTTTTAAATTGTAACCCCTAATTAATAATTCTTTTCAATAAGAAAATTATCTTATATTAGTAAATATAATAGGTCTTTTTTCAAAATCTTTACATCTTGCACAGGGCTATAATGTCCTTTTTTCCACCTCTAGACTATACATCACATCTTACCAAAACTAATACATATGTTAAGAGCATACATATAATGCCTCCTTCATCCTATAAGTTATAACCTCTGATTTACATATCAGTTTAAAATTACAAAAAACATGCTTGTATCTGTGACCAGCAACACAATATCCAACAGTCAATTTCTCCCTTGTACCAGAAATATTTTAATTGATTGCTAATCTTTCATAGATCATTGGTTGACCTACTGAATCCATTGTATAAAAAACACCATCCTCATCCAGTTGTAAAGCTTCCTTTGATAGCTGATCAACTTTCTTATTCAAGGTTCTGTAGATATGTTGAGCTTTGAGTTGATGGAAACTCCCGTTCAACCTTCTGATTTTTGTCATCCAAGGCTGTAATGAGATCACCTACAATTTATTATGATTAGAAAACCAGTCAATAATGATCTGAATCACCTTCCAGTAGTAACCTTGTTACCTTCTTGAAATTTGCAAAATATAAAATGCACCACAAAGATAAAAGTTCCCCTTTAGTGTTGGTCCCTCTCCCACAATTCATTTTTATTCTGAAAGTGCCCAGGACTGGGCATTTTTATACATCACCTGCCCCACAATTTGTACCCATTTCTTGTGAGGCTCTGTCAAATAACCCCACTGCTAAATCCCAATCCAGGATGGGAGGCCTATCAATCCTTCTAATCTTGGAGAACTGGACATCTTTAATTTCTCCCAAGTCCTGTAAGATACAAGTACAAACTCTGACAGGATTAGGAATAACATCTTCAAAAATAACCAAATTTCTATGTTTCCAAACCTCCCTGCAGATAAAGCATGGAATTTCTTCCATATTCTCCTTCTTCCTTATCCATCTGTTTAAGCAGTCCTCAATCTGTCCTCCTTCCCAGACACTATGTAGCTTTAATTCCTTTGAGAGTGAAAGCCAAATATCTTTTATAGAACTGCACTCAACAAAAAGATGGTTCACTGTTTCCTCACAATTCCCACATGTGACACACCTACTCGGACCATTAAATCATCTTTTCTTCAAATTTTCCCAAGTAATAATTTTTTGTGCTAACATCATCCACATAAATAGTTGGACTTTTAAGGGCAGCTGCCATTTCCAAAGATCAGTATACCAATACATAGTTTATTCTACCCTCTCCTCCAAAAGTAGTACTTTATAGGCTTGTTTAGCATTTACCTAACCCCTTTTTCTATCCCAAGACCACAGTAATATGTCTTTTTCATTATTCAGTTCTATACCCGCACCAATTAAAGCCTTAATAAAGTTTGTCCATTCCTTTTTTTGTTCTCCTTCCAACCTTAGGATCTCAACCTTTTTCCAGCTAGTATGATTGGAAACCTCCATATTACTAGCTTTAGCCTGTGCCAGAAAATGAATCCCTTGTGCCTTCAGTGTCTCAATAAGATTTCTTGACAATTTATAATAATTATATGACCCAACCATCGGATCTGCCCCTATTTGAACAACCTTCCCGTTCCTAGTTTTCCAGACCAACCAATCTGTTGTAATGGGTAAATATGAAGTTAGAGCTCTCCAGAAATTTGAGGAACCAACCCAATTTCTCTTTCCTTGTCTAAGCCACTCTTCCATAGTTTTCTTCTGTAGATATTTTTTAATAATTACCTCATGCCAAAGGCTAAGAATCATAAAACATCTCTAAAGACTTTTACCGCCAAAGCTTTGCCAAAAGTAAAAACATTTTTTATACCCCACCCCACAGTCTTTTTTGGTTTTGCAATCTTTTTCCAACTTATCAGATGCATCCCTTTGTTAACTTTTTTACCTGTCCGCAAAAAACTAAACATCCTCATTATACTATTCAGTACACTTTTTGGAATCTTGGCCAAGGATAACCAATATACATAAATGCTTTCAAGTACTGCCTTTACCAAAGTAACCCTTCCCCCTAAAGAAAGCCACCTATGGCTCCAATTCAAAATTATTTTCTCAAATTTCTTCTCCAGCCAGTTCCAATCAGCTCTAGTGTAACAGTTTGGTTTTAGATAAAATCCCAGGTATTTAAAACCTGCATCTACTGACTTTACTTCAAAAGGTAGGAGAGTTTTAAGAAGAATGAGTTCTTCATCTTCACACCCTACTTCTAAAAATACAGACTTTTGTGGACTAAAATCCATACCCGTCGCCTTACAAAAGAGATCCAATACCTTCTTGAAAACTTCCCACTCAGCAATTCTCGAACAAGATAACATCATCCACAAACATCAAGTGAGTTATTCTCAGTCCTCTTTCCACGGGAATTCCAACTATATTCTTCTCTCTAACCTGTTCCTGTAAGGTTCTGCTTAACCCTTCCACAATAAGAAGAAAAAGTAATGGTGATAACGGACATCCCTGCCTTAATCCCTTGGAACTCTTGAAAAAACTAGTAGGTTTTCCATTTATCAGCACCGCAAAGTTTGCAATGGACACACATCCCATAATCCAATCTGTTGCTTCCAGACTCATACCAACTTGAAATAATACTAGTCTAAGGAAGCCCTAGTCCACTCTATCATAAGCCTTTATCAAATCCAGTTTTAGTACTAGTACTTTAATGCTTTTAACCTTAATATTGTGTAAATCTTTCTGAACAACTCTGAAAGCATCAGTGATTTGTCTGCCCTCTAGGAACCCAAACCTTTCCTTTGAAATACCAACAGAAAGAGAGTTCTTAATTCTAGCTGCAATAATCTTAGTTATAATCTTGTAAACCAAATTGCATAATGTAATTGGTCTAAAACCTCCAAAGGAATCTAGTTTATCACTCTTAAGTATAAGAGAAATAAAGGTTGCATTCAAGGCACCTAACACTCTCCCTTTCCTCCTGGACTCTTCCACCAAACCTAAAATATTATTTCCCAAAAGATCAATGAACGCCAGAAAGAATTACGCCGTCCAGCCATCCGGCCTAGGGCTTTTAAAGGGCCTTAAAACCTATAAGGGTAGTCAATATTTCTGCTAAAGTAATAGGCTCAACCACTTTTTTCCCTTCTTCCACAGAAAACATCCTCGGGTAGTTCTTTAAGACTGCAAGTTCATAAAAAATAGCAATATTATCTTGTGCCTTAAAGACATTCTGAAAATAATTAACTTTTTCCTTTTGAAGATCTAGGTTTTTGTTGATAATTGTACCATCCTCCTTATTAATATCCCAGATAGTATTGTTCTGCTTTCTAGAAGTTGCAAAGGCATGGAATAACTTTGTATTCCTGCCGCCAGCTGCCAGCCAGTTTACCCTGCTCTTTTGCCTCCAGGTTTACTCCTCCTACCTTAGCAGTAGTAATTCTCTTTTTTCTTTCTCTATCACCATGACCTTATCTTCATCCTTCTCAAAAACCCCTGGGAAATCTGTATATAAAGAATCCATATCCAATTCTAATTGTACCAGTTTTTCCTTTACTTCAGCCTTTTTCTTCCTTTCCCAACTAGTCACCAAAGTTTTAAGTAATTTAAGCTTTTTAACCAAAGAATCCATAGGATTTAGCATCTCTGATCCCAATAGATCATTCCAATTGGATCTTACTAAATCAACGAACTTTGGATCATCAAGCCAAATAGAATTAAATTTAAAGGGATAGTTGACAAAAAAAATTCTTGTTCCAAATGAAGGATCACTGGCATGTGGTCTGAAATCTTAGCATTACACCCAAGATCTGTATCTCAGCCCGAACGAAACTAACCTCTCATCCAGCAAGAACCTATCCAATGTTTTTGCAATGTATCCTTACCACATCTACCATTCCTCCATGTAGGAAGTATTTTTGTAGGGTCAACATCCACTAAACCCCCATCTTGTATCATCTGACTGAAATAAATTTGTAGGGGGTCCACTATGGCAAGTTCACCCCACACCTCCCGACTCGAAGTGGTGAAGTTTAGATCACCGCCCAAAATAAGATTAGGTTCATCAAATAAACCATCTTTTTTCAAAATCCCCCAGAAAGCCTCTCTATCAGAGTAAGGGCCATAACAATTCAGCAACTTCAAACTTTTATTAATATTAATATATTTAGCTATCCCTTCCAGCAAAATTCCTGTTGGGGTCAAGTAGGCAGAAAAATCAGCTAAGCGCAGATTTCAGGCTGTTAACAATCCACCCAACAAACCAATAGAGTCCAACCCACAAAAATACCACTTTGGGAGTAATTTTACAAACAACTCTCTCGCTTTGACTTTGCTCACAATAGTTTCTTGTAGAAAAAGTACATCAGGTTTAACTATTTCAAGGAACCTTTTGAGGGCAAGTTTCTTTGCAGGACCCCCAACCCTCTCACATCTAGGGTTGCTAGAATCATCTTTTACCCCTCGCCAGGGCTTTATATGCTCTAAGCACCCGAGGTCCATCAACTACCAAAATTTTCTCCAAAACTAAGTTCTCCTTATCCTTCTCAAGTTTCCTCGCATTCGTAGTTTTTAGGGGCGAGAAGTATTTTTCCAGCCCACCGAGGATTGCCCCCTTCATCAATGACTCCTCACCCCCTGGACAAGTAGTCACTACCCCCTTTGATTTCTCCTCCTTCCCACTCAATCCAACCGACTTTGTTAAGGGGACCCCCCCATCAAAGATCAGCAACGACATTCAGGTAAGGACATCCTTGTAGGAGGGAATGAAATTTATAAGGGAATCCTCAATTTCCTCCAAAACATTCAAGTCATGTATAGGACCCTCGATCCGTTATGCCCACCTGTCTACATCACTCCTACTACAGGCAGCAATCTGAGTTGGAACCTGAAAATCATCACCCCTTCCTTCCAAATCACTCAAAGCCAAGTCCACAGACAACGCCATAGCAGGATTAGAACTAGTTATACTTCCCACCCCCGCTTTGCCACTATCCTATGATCAGAGTGGTCGGAAAATGGGTTCAATTTTATCTACCCCTCCAAACAAATCCTCCTAAACCACAATCCCAAGAGAAAGCCCACTCCTCTCCACGCTAGAGGCATCCTTTCCCGCAAGCGAGTTGACTCCTCCACTCGGACCCTTCTCCCCTCCCGACACCACTTATATAGCATGTATAACCTATATTTCTTTATCACATGTACCCTCGACCCTCATAATATGTAACCACTAACAATTCATATTTAATTCCTATAATCCAAAATTCATAATGCTTGTACCTCTTAATGCATATAATTCTTGATTCTTCGTGAATATATTTAAATATCAAACATGTCTTGTACCCCTAAATCATGTCCCCTTCCTTATATAGCTCTTAACTAAAATAACCTTTCATGGCTAATACCTATAACATGTCTATCTGATAAAACTTAATTTTTAACATCTATAATGTGTAATAACCTTTTAACATATATAACCCTTAATCTTTATAATTGATTATACCTAATGAAATTTATCATCTATAATGATTAAATATTAACATAATCCCTGATCCTTAGAACCCTAATAATAGACCATTATAATCCCTAATCCCTATAACCCACTACCACTTTCATTCCTTAACATCTATAATGTGTAATCCTTTAATATATATAACCCTTAATCTTTATAATTGATTATCTCTAATGTATATAATCATTAGCACCTAAATTTATCCTCTATAATGATCAAATGTTAACATAACCCATAATCCTTACAACCCTAATAATAAACCATTATAATCCCTAATTCATATAACCCACCACCACTTTCACCCCTATCTCTTTTACCCCTTAACTTTCACCCCTATCTATTTTACCCCTTAAAACATATAATTTAGTCCCTATAACTTCTAACCCCTATATATAGTTTAATCATTAACATTCAACCCACAAACTCTAACATGTATTCAAAATAACACATAATCTATATAATTTTTAACTTTTAATCATTAATATATTTTACCCATTAAAACATATAATTTGGTCCCTATAACTTCTAACCCCTATATATATACTTTAATCATTAACATTTAACCCACAAACTCTAACATATATTCAAAATAACACATAATCTATATAATTTTTAACTTTTAATCATCAATATCGATAACCTTTACCCCTATAACCCTTAACCTAAAAATCCTTTAATCGTAAACCTTGTAACCCCTATATCCATTTAAACTTAACCATTTTTTACTATAATATCTATTCCCACTAACCTCAATCCTTAAAACATATAACTGAGACACCATAACCTTTATAAATCCTTAAGCATGCACTCATATATAACCCTTATAAACCATATACATTATAATTTATATCATGCACAACCTTTAATTCATATAACCATTATATATTATAATAATTACTACTAAATATTATAAATTCTAACATTAATAATTTTTAATATGACCACAAACCCCTATCACCTATAACCCATATACCCCATAATTGCTACATCTATAAATCCCTAAAATTATTAAACCCCAACCTATATAACTTTTAATGCATTTCATCACTTATTCTTATAATATTGAAACCATATATTCATTATTATCACTAACCTTCGTAAACACTTATCCACATAACCCTATCTTACAATCCCTAGATACCCTTACCTATGTAATCCATAACTATTATAACCTCTAATTCCTATCATTTCTATAATAAGAACCCCTATAATCCCTAACATTTATGAATATAATTTGTATGACCATTAAGCCCAACACATAACCGATAACCCATAACCTCTATAATCACTAGCACATCACCCTATAAATAATAATTATTATAATTCATAACTCTTAACTAATATAACCCTAAATCCCTATTTCTTCGTACCTAACCCTTACAACATATATATAATACTTAACCTTTAGAACTACTATTATTACCAAACCCAATCTCATTTATCCTTCAAACCCTATATCCCTAATCCTTAACAACTATGATCATTAACACGTTACCCCTATAAATCATGACACCTAAAACCTATATCCCCTCAACTATGTAATCACTTACATTTAACTAAAACTTAACCTATAAAATTAACCCTATAATCCATATTTTCAAAAAAATTAAACCATAATCCCTATAACTTCAACCATAAACCTCATAATCATAAAACATTTAACATATAACACAATTCACCTTAAAACTTATAAGTGTATTAACGCATACTACTATAATTCATAATCCTTTACACCTTAATGCATACTACTATAATTCATAAGCCTTTACACCTTAACGCATACTACTATAATTCATAATTCATATTACTTAAGTCTTATAATACTTTTAACCCTTAAAGCTATAAACTATAACCCCCAAACCCTCTAACCACTAATCCATTTCTTGTAATTCCTTTAACCCTTACTTATTAAAACCATTTCCATAAACCATATCCCTAGACCCTTAGCCCATATAACTACGAATCTCTATAATCTTTTAACCCTAATATATTTAAATCGTAGTAGTCTAAACGTTATACAAAAAAAAAAAAAAAAAATTGGCGATTTTTTCAAGGTACGTTTGCCTGAAATTCGACTAGAAATTGTTAGATCTACATATTTGAGTCATTATTTTTGTATAATCTGATGACTACAAGGTTTTTTCAACATGTTGAATCTATTTTTGCATTCAAAAATGGATTTTAAACAACAAAAAATAGTGATTTTGTGCAAATTTATATCACCAGATTCTGACAAAAAAAATCATTTCATAGAATAGTTAGCCAACGCCTATTTAAATCTCATTCCCTAAAACCAAAAACCACTCTATTACTTAATAGTTATATTATGTAATCCCTCTAACTCGTAAATAATATAATACCTAACTTTTCTAAACTATATATCCCTTAAAAAAATCTAACCCCTAAGTGATAATCCCTTTAAAACTTACCTCCTATAATTCTAACACATGTTAATTCCTAACCCTTATAGGCATTAACATGTATCATCTATAGTATCACCTTACCCCTTTTACTTTAAATCATTAACCCCTAACCCATATAACCTCTAAAGTGTATACCCCTCTATGAGATATCTCTTAACCTATAACATATATAATCCTTAAACATTATAAACCCTAATTCTAACCCATATTACCATGAACCTCTTACGATTATGATCCTTAATCCCCAATTCATATCCCTAATACACCCCATCCTATATTATAACTTGTAGTCCCTATTTTCTATAATTATTAATTATTATAACCCATAATCCTTAAAATCTCTAAAACCTATATCCAATATCACTCAAATCCTAACCATAACAAGTCGTAATCCTTATATGTTATAACACATAATGCCTAACATTTACCCTGTATCCCCTTTAACCTCTTATAACCCTATCCCATATTGTTCTTATCAACTCTAACTATTTATCTCTATCATCCATAATCTCTATATCCTCTAACTTCCATAACCCTTGACCCATATAACACCTAAACAATAACATGTGTAACCTCTAAACATTAACCCATATTACCCTTATAGCACAAAACCCCAATTATTGCTTATCCTCAATCTATATAATACCTACAAATCAAATAACCCCTTATACTTATAAACCCTATAATCCATAAACCCATTAACGCATAAACTTTATCCTTTGTAACCCTAATAACACCTAATTCCCAAGATCCTTATCATCCCTAGCCATTATAAACATTATCCCCTAAACCATATGAATCCATATGAATGTTAATCCCTAATCATTATAACTTATATCTCATATTGTAACGAACCTCCTCGTTACGACCACAACTCTTTAACAGGTGCAATTTTTTTTTTTTTTTTGTTTAAGGTGTGTGCGCGCATGTAAAAAGG
The DNA here is from genome assembly GCA_032191745.1 of Picea mariana. Classification (NCBI taxonomy): domain Eukaryota; kingdom Viridiplantae; phylum Streptophyta; class Pinopsida; order Pinales; family Pinaceae; genus Picea; species Picea mariana. Next base: position 131 of record JASDQU010737737.1, on the reverse strand, counting down.
AACATACACACTTGACTCTACGTTGCCACCCGACTACTAACAAGACGCAACCACGATGATCACAACAAGAAGACATAAGGCACACAACAAGTAAATGCAAGCATTAAACGACCATAGACAGAAGAATCCAT
>JASDQU010737736.1:126024-137168 GCA_032191745.1 Picea mariana | reverse complement strand
TTTAGAGCATGGAAGACAAGGATTGACCTCATCCTTTCCAAAACTAAAGTATTGGATATCATGAAAGACAAGATCATGGAACCACAGTTTGAAGTAGGAAGAGAGAAGGAACCTCATAACGTGGAAGTCATGAAGACAAAAGACCTAGCATGAAGAAAGTGTATGTTGTGCCCAAAAGAGATATATTGAAAGGAACATTATGAGGTTTACCAATCCTCTAGCAGCTAAACCTCTAGTCCAACAAAGTTATTCTAAGGTTTACCGTCACAGTTGGGTAACAAAGGTATGTACCCATGCATGTTATTTTAATTTGTATCATTAGCATGAGTGTGTTTGCAGGGAATGTACAAGAGATCTTGTCCAAGGCAGTGATCTTGGATTCAGTATATTCAGAAGATCAACACAGTCTTCATTTTTGACTTGATATATCTCTGGTTGTTATGGCATTATGAACTTCTAGTCAAAGTTATAAGCTAACTTTAGTCAAGATATTATAAGGTTGAGATCATATTATCTAACCTAGTTTCCTTTTAAGAAAACATATTGACTTGGATCTTTCTTTTTCTTATTTCCTTGTTCAAGGAAGGTACCATTATGAAATATGTTGAAAACACTTTGATGAACAATCTTTGCGGAAGCAGTCATAGAAGAATTTTATAAGGATGACACAATGTTTGCAACAACTGTTGGTGGGAAGAAACTAGAAAATGCTTGCAAAATTTTTCAGAAAGAAAATAGAGGTGCAACAGATAGAAGCATGGACTCTATGAGATAGAGGGAATTGATTGCAAAATTCTAGAAGCATGCAGTCTCAAAATAAAAACAAGGAAGTTATAGATATTTCTCATTTAGGCATGAAGCCAAGATTAGGAGGGAGCTAAAACCCAATGATATGTTCCATTGAAGAATCTTTGAAGACTTATAAATGGAATCTTTGATAGATACAAGATGAGATTCGAGGCTAGTGGGTTCTCCCAGAAGGAGGAATAAGAATATGATGACAACTTGTTCCCATATCCAGATGTACCTCTACCTAATCCATTATATCTCTTGCAATATTCATGGGTTGGAGTTTACATAAGATGGATGTAAATATCGTTCTTCTCAACATATTAATTGAATAAGAAGCATATGTAGAAGGTATATCAGAAAGATAATCATGAATGTAGATGGAAGAAGGCCTTGTATGAATTCAATAAACTTGGTGCAGAGCCTCTCATGAATAGCATAAGTGTGGTGAAAAATTCCTATGAAAGAGGAAGTGTATCGAAATAGTCCTTTAGAATTTTGGGATAATGGATTGAAAATCCATGGAAAACTCCCATGATGATAGATATGAAGAATTTGAGAGACTTTGATCCAGTAGACCCGTCCTTGTATCAAAAATTGAATTTCTCATTGATGTATTTGGAGAATACTCAGTTGGATATTTGCTTTGTTGTAAAAATAGTTCCAAGTGGAACCTAGCCATGAGAATTGAATAATTGCAAATCATGCCTTGAAATATCTTTGTGGGACGTTTGAGTTATGATATATAGGTGCATTGATTTATCGATTCAGATTGGGCAGGGCATGTAGATGACAGAAGAAGTGATTCTTGGATATGTTTCAATTTGAGCTTTGCCACGATATCATGGGCTAGCAAGAAACATAAGTATGTTTCAATCAACACTGCAGAAGCAGAGTATATTACAGCTTGTGATGCTTGTACGAAATTAGTATGTCTATGTAAGATGGTTTCTATACTGTTTGATCAAGTGTTGGATTCGACCATGATATATTGTGATAATAAGAGTTGTGTGAATCCTTCAGAAAAACCTGGTGTTCCATGACAGGTTGAAGAACATGGAGATCAAATATTGTTGATGTTTTGGTAGCTGCGGGAGGATATTTACCTCCTAGATGAACTTTCTTAGATGCAAAGAAGATTATGAAAGAGAGATATCGATTGAACAAATATTGAAATACCCTATAAGAGAAGTCGACCCAGAAGAAAAAAGTAATAATGAAAAGACACCTATCTAGATAAGAAGTTAGGTCAACCTAGTGGCCAGGAAGACTATAAATAGAGGACATCTTGGCTCATTTGTTCACTCACTCACACTCTCCCAGCTACATAGAAGCAAGGTGCAAGTTTGGAGGAGGTGATGCAGTAGATACAACTGCACAGTTTATTCTTTTTCAGGTTTTTGGTATCTCTCTCTTGTGCACTACTCCTTAAGGAGGTGCACTACCTTTGTATGGTGTTGTTGCTACAGCTGGGGTGGTATTTATGGTTAAGCTAGTACTTTTTCTAGGGTTTATTTGATTGGAATTACTTTGTGAACATAATCTATCTAAGAAAGGTTGCTCGGTTTTTCCTCTATTTGGGTTTTTCCCAAGATAAATATCTTGTGTTCTTTTCTATCTCTTGTTTATGTTTCTATTGCTTAGTACATGATATTTATGTTAATGGTAACGAAGTAAAAGAACACTAGTAACACTAATTCTATGTAAAAAAGGAAAAAATAACATGGTATCAGAGTTGGTTACCTTCAGAATAGTTTGACCACTGGAAGGAATATCGCTACAACAACACCTTGCAGCTACAATACTTTCTCAAGCTCATCGAGAACTATCCCAAGGACGTTGGGAATAATTTCTTCACAGATCATTGCACCCTATCCGAGCGCACCCCCTGAAACCCTCATTGTGCAGTTTGGTGAAGTTTGAAAAATTGTGGTTTTTCAGTGCTAGGGTATGAGAGTTGAAGATAGATTGGATGGAGAAGATAACTTTATATACTGAAAGGATAGAATACAAATCATTATATAATAGAATTAATTATTGGATCATTTCAAGAAGATGCTTCCAAAACCCAAATACGAAGAAGCAAAGGAAAATTTCAAGAAGAATGAGGTCAAGGACAAGAGGATCTTGACAAACTCAATCAAGGATCACATGATACCCAATGTATCAGAAATACATATTGCAAATGAAATGTTTCATGCCCTAAATAGAATCTATGAAATAAAGAGCACCAGTTGAAAGCTTACCCTATGACATCAACTTAGAAATCTGACTATGAACAAGTCAAATATGATAACCAACTTCTTTACAAGGATCTCACAGATCAAAGACCAGTTAGCAGCCACTAGAGATCCAGTATAACTTGTTGAACTAGTAACCACTATGCTAAATGGTTTCCCTCCCTCTTGGGACCCATTTTTCCAAGGAATTTGTGCAAGAAGGAAGTTAACCAAGTTTAACAAATTATGGGAAGATTTCTCTCAAGAGGAATCTAGATTTATGTCCAAGAAACAAAAGGTAGATGATGAGGAAAACCAAGCACTTGCAGCACAAGTGAAGAAGATAAAGGAAAGAGAAGAAGGCAATCCAAGGAGGTCTAAGAAGCCACGTCATAAGAGGGATGTGTCAAAGTTGAATGCTTCAATTGCAGGAAGATGGGACATTATGCCGCATAATGTCCTCATAAGCATGAGAAAGAAAAGGAGAAGAAGAAACACCATGGACATGAAGCAGAAGATGAAGAACACTCAAAGGAATCAAAAGATGAAGAATTTGTCTTTTAGACAATGGTTTTTTTATATGAAAAATAGAAGGAAACTCAAGAAGGACAACAACACTAGACTCCAGGTTTGCATATCAGGTTTGATATTTTATATTGTTGTTTCTTAAGAAAGTATTGTACCTAGGATAGTAGTCTTTACATATTTATTATTTTCTATTGCTATCAAATGTTTAGGTACACCTAAATACTATCGATATGATTACCATTAATAAAATTCTCATTGTTAATGATATACTTGTCTGCAAGATGAAATTGATCTCCTCTAGGAGATGTTATTGATTACTAACCATTCCATGGAGGTTACCATGGAAATGTTGTTCTTGTCTCTTGTTCTGGGAAGGTCACAAGTGACAACTATGAGAAGGAGCTATGATGACAATTGCAGGAGGAAACTGTTTATACAGTCTCTAGCCGAGACATAGAACTGTGTACATGAACATACACAACCATGTGAAGTAGAAGACAAGGAAGAGTATATCTTATGGAGATTGAATATGAAGAGAAAAAGGATCCAAGGATCCTTGATTGGATCTTATGTATAGACAATTGATTGGATCCTTGATGTACCTGGTTAACACCAGGCCAGACATATTCTTTACAATGAATACCTTGAGTCAACACATGGTTGAACCTAGACATGTACATTGGATGGTAGCAAGGCATATGTTGAGGTACCTTCATTGTATGGTTGGATATGGATTGAGATATGTCTCAAGTGGAGATGTGAAGCTAAAGGGATATAAAGATTTTGATTGGGCAGGGAGTGCAGTAGATCGGAAGAGTACTTCCGGATGTTGTTTTAGTCTGGGATCAAGAATGATCTAATGGTTGAGAAGGAAGCATACATCAGTGGCACTCAATACATCAGAAGAAAATTATATCGTAGCATGTGTGGCAAGCCATGAAGTAGCGTGGCTCTAAAAGTTGCTAGCTTGAATATTTGAGCTAGAATTGGAGCGAACTTTGATACATTGTGACAATCAAACTTGTGTGAAGCTTAATGAGAACCTTGTATTTGATGACATGTCTAATCATATAGAGATCAAATATCATTACATATGGAACATGATGGAGTGAAGTGGTTTGGAGCTCCAGTACATATCCATGGACGAGCAGATAACATACATTCTCACCAAGCCCTTGTCAAGATTGAAGTATGAGTCCTTTAGGGACAAGCTTGGATTATTGTCGATTTTACACCCTCATTGAGATGGAGGTGTGATGTTTCTTCTCATGCAGGATAACCCCTTTGGCCAAGGGTTCCCTAGATCAGTCACGTGAGGTGAATGAGGAGGTAATGCACTATTGGACTTGTTGAGTGAAGAAACATCACACACATAGTTGTAAGACTATGGCAAAGGATGTGTGACTCCGGATAGTAGTTGTGTGCTACTTCATTGGATGTGTTCCACTGGCGGAGGTTGTGTGACTCTAGACAATAGCTATGTTCTACTTCGGTGGTTGTGTACCACTGGCGGAGACTGTGTGTCTCTGGACAATAGTTGTGTGCTACTACGGTGGATGTATTCCACTGGTGGAGGCTATGTGACTACGGGAAGTAGTTGTGTGCTACTTTGGTGGTTGTGTATCACTGGTAGAGACTATGTGTCTCTGGATAGTAACTGTGTGCTACTATAGTGGGTTTCTTCCACTAGCAGTGATTGTGTGTCACTGGAAAATAGTTGTGTACTACTTGGTAGCAGTTGTGATCTATTGAATGACATTGTAGTAGTTTTGTGCTACTAGCTGATTGTCATGGATATTAACAGATCATTTGCATGTAGATGTGTGTGATACTATTTGATCGCAGAGACTATGCCTGATGATTCGAGCTACTGAAGGCATTGCAGCAATTGTGTGCCTACTAGCAGATTACAAAGTAGTTAGTGTACTACGAGATGAAGACATCATGAAAGATGTCTCCCTAGCTAAGATGAAGTGTTGATGTTTTGGTAGCTGGGAGAGGATCTTTCCCTCCTAGATGACCTTTCTTAGATGCAAAGAAGATTCTGAAAGCAATAGATCCATTGAACAAATATTGAAATACCCTATAAGAGAAGTCGACCTAGAAGAATAAAGTAATAATGAAAAGACACATGTTGAGAGAAGAAGTTGACCCAGTCTAGTGGCCAGGAAGACTATAAATAGAGGACATCTTGGCTCATTTGTTCACTTACTCACACTCTCCCAGCTACATAGAAGCAAGGTGGAATTTTGGAGGAGGTGAAGCAGTAGCTGCAACTACATAGTTTGAAGCAGTAGCTGCAACTGCATAGTTTATTCTTGTTCAGTCTTTGTTATCTCCTCTTGTGCACTACTCCTTGTGGAGGTGCACTACCTTTGTATGGTGTTGTTGTTGCAACTGGGGTGGTATTTCTAGTTAAGCTAGCACTTGTGATAGGGTTTATCTGATTAGACTTTCTTTTTTAATGAAATATATATAATAAAGGTTGTTGGGTTTTTCCCCCATTTGGGGTTTTCCCAGGATAAATATCTTGTGTTATTTTATGTCTCTTGTTTATGTTTCTACTCCTTATTACATGATATATATGTTAATGGTAATGAAGAAAAATAACACTAGTAACACTAATGCTCTATAAACAAGGAAAATCTAACAAGTATTATTGTCTCCATGATAGAGTCTAGAGGGGATAAGTGGTTCTCCAGTACATCTCCATAGGTGAGCAGAAAGAAGAGCCTCTATCCAAGATGAAAAGTTTGCGTACTTAAGTGACAAGTTGGGACTCATGGAGATGACTTACTTATTGGAAAAGGAAGTGATTACTCTCAGGTTGGGAGGGATACATGATATGTTATTGATATATGGACATTCATTTTCCAGTTTGGAAAATGGTTCAGGTTGGGTAGTCACTTTCCAGTACGGAAAGTGGTCGAAGATTTCTGACAGACAAACATTTTCTAGTTTTGAAAATGGTCCAGATCGGACAATCATTTTAGTAATGAAAATGGTCTGATAGATTATTGATGTACCATAGAAAATGATTCCCCTTGTGGCCAGTGTGGGGGAATGGTCTAAGAAATTCATTCTTCTTGGAAGTCACTTTGAGTAGTGTTCAAGAAGAATGGTCTGCATCTCCGAGTAGTCATTCTTTTGAAGTTCACATTTTTGAGAAGTTTCTAAGAATGGTATGTTATAGGAGGTTGGTGAAGGAAAATAATTTCTGTAGGAAATGGTCTGAACAATCATTCCCTAGGTAAGACTCACTCTCTCCAGTTTGCACTGTGATTAGTGTCAGAAGAATGGCCCAGTTAGGTGAATGGTATAGGTTCAACAATCAGGGACAATCATTCCCTAGGGAAGAATCATTCTCTCCCGGTTACATTATGATTAGTGTCGGAAGAATGGCCCAGTTAGGTGAATGGTCTAGGTTCAACAATCAAGGATAGTCATTCCCTAGGGCAGACTCATGCTCTCCAAGTTTCATTGTGAATTGTGCTGAAATATTGGCCTAGTTAGGTTGAATAGTCCACGTTCAAAAATCAAGGGACAATTATTCTTTTATGCATGGAAAGAATAATCCAGACAACCTATGTTTGATGTTTAACTTTCCGAGGGTAGATTTTCTTCCATATCTAACAGATGTGAGTGGAAGAATGGACCAGATGACTCGGTTTGTATCATGATATTGTTTATGCAGGTGTTGACATGAATAGGTGAACACATTGTCAACTATGAGGGAAATATCAGTCTGAGATTGTCTAAGTAGCCTAAGTCATTTGGGATGACTCACCCTAACAGGTTTTACTTCTCTGTTGGCCGATAAAGGGATATAATCTAAAAATAAAATAACTAAGAAATTATCTACTATGTACATTTATGTTCTATATATACAAAGTATATGAATATACAGATTGCAAGATTTGTGAAGAAGCTTGGAAACTAAGTTTATACAAGAGAACTAAATATCAAGCAAAATGTAAATAAATCTAAGATATATTACTAATCTACTTTTAACTTTGAAAAGAAAAGAAAAGAGTGAAATCAAATAATAATCTTCCAACTTAAATAAGCAAAGTATTTAAGCCTAAAGGTGAATCTACTTTCATAAAGGAAAAACATAACTCGTACAAGGGAAAGAAAAATAACTAACCTAGTAACCAACTGGTATTTTACTTTGAGTTGTGCCTTTCTATATAAATCCGCTTCACCAACCTATTTGTTAAGAGAAATATATAGTAGAAGGTTGTGTAATTCAAATATTGTGACAATGTGAGGATAAAAATCACTTTGAATGGCAGTTTAATTCTTATTTAAAATGTAGAAAGAACAACTTTCAGATCATGATCCTTAATGAAGATATAAGAGACTAATCGAAAGTAAGAAAAATATCAATTGAACAATTATATATTTACAAATCCGAATCACATGAATAAATTAAACATAATACAATATTTGTGTTAAAATAAATCAATCACAAAGACCGCGATAATTGGGATAATAAACTATTAAAGATTGACAAAATTAATGCATAGGTGATAACAATTAACCATGTATTGATAAAATGGACTAAAACTAATTTTAATCAATGCATAATCAATTACTCAAAGAGTATGAACCATCATCAAAGATATTATGATGCAAACAAACCCTTTGACTTTCAGGACAAAAGCCTTAAGTAAGGCATAGTTCCATATTCTTCAAAATAAAATCAGTGGTCTATTTCCCAAAATTTTCCCCATGTATGGTTTCAAAATGACATAAGTATTTAAAAAAATCGATGATCAACTCTCCTATCCATAGGATATAGGTAGATCTTTTAAAAATATAATATTTGAAACAAAATATCATAATATGAATTTTACAACAAAAAGGTTCCAACTATATCCAACAGCTGTTGTCCCCCAACGAGAAGCTACAACTTGACCTTTTTAAGCTAACTCTTATGCTAATTAAAACAAAAATGAAATCATGAAAGTATCACATTGTCTCCATAAATGTGGTTGATAATATTTTTCGAAGTAGTTTATGACCTGAAAAAAAGAATAAAATCAAGTAAAATCAACAAAAGCTAATTAAAGACTAGCCACAGAATCTACAATTCTGTAGCATGTCTAAAACAAAAATGACAAAATCAAAAAGAATTGAAACAAGAAAATTACTAATCACCAAATTAAATTTGAATTACCATAAATCAAGCATTTGAAACTGAAAATCCTTGCAAAACATAATCAATGATAATATTAACCTTGGTAGACTTTTTTAACAATGGTATTATGAGATTTCGTTGATCTTTTATTTTCATGAAAATAATTTAATTATTTTTACTCATTAATTTTTGGTTCTCCCTCTTCAGATCACTACTATGTCTCTGCATCGAATGATATTTCTCTACCCAGAATTGGCAGCCACCATAACTTCCAAGATCTATTTTTTTTTTTTACAATCCTGGTGATCATTGTCAGGGGATTTTTCTGTAATGAAATTAGTCCTTGGTAAGTCCTTAGATTTATGAAGAAATGGGGGGTAAATTGTCAATGAAGTTATAAGTATCTTGTGTCTTGGGCTTTGATTTTCCATCTACATTTTCACAAGGAACCACATGGTCTTTGATAACTATAGGCTATTTTGGAGCTACTCCATGCTTAGATTTATTTCTAAGCATTCTAGACAGTTTACGGCCCATCCCTTTGGCATCAAGATCAAATTTTCCCTTCCAGTGGACTTGATCTTCTAGTGGATCAGTATGCAGATTATCCTTTGAAGGAAGTGATTGTCTTTTGTTGTGTTCACAAGATTGCAAAGGCTTGTACTTTGATCGACCAAGAATCGATTCAAGGGTTTGAGCTTGCACTAGTTCTCCCTTAGCCTTGCTTCGAGTAAAACGAGAAACAAGGGTAGAAATTAATTGATTTTTACGGGGAGAGGAAACATTTGAATCCTATGTAACCCTTAACACCTGAGAACTAGTGTGAATCTCTGAGAATAAGGTGGAAGATTACACAAAATCTACAAAACCTTTACCTCAACCGAAACAAATTTATGAGAAATTACTCTTTATAAAAAGGGGCATATCTATGTAATTGTTTTGTTTCTGAAGAAAATTCTTATGCGCCCAGTAAAGGATCCCATTTTGGAAATTGGTTTTTGAAGGTTTTGTCAAATTCTTCATCATTTGGTCATAATCCATCTCACAAAATAACCTCTTTTATGCAATTATGGGTAAGTAAAACCTCAGGGTTGTTTGGCTCTTTCCTTGCTACAGGAGCCATGGGTTCTGTAGCTAAGTCAAAGAACATGGTAAATTGAACTTGAAACATAATAAAATTATGAAAAACAAAAACTTTGATTAGTAACACAAGGGAATCATCATAAACAGATAGGAAGAGGGTCAAATACTTCATCTTGGTAACCATGACTAAAATATTGAAACATGGCAAATGATTTGAATCTGTGTGCCACCGAAAATGTTGATAAATTTTAGGATCAATCTCATGCCAAAGGACAACGAGGTTTTGTTATAACCCTAAACTGCACCAGGCATGCATACCTAGCATCGGGCCATCTTACTTGTTATCTTTACCAAGCCATCACTTAACAACTCTTCTAAAAACCATTGTTTTGAAGGTGTACGCTCCCTACACCACTATTTCCCACTTACACACGCTTTCTACACCACTACAACTCGTGTACACTCACAAAAAATTGTGAAAAATAAAAATTAAATATGGATACGGGTTATCAGACTGTTACTTAACTGTTTGAACGCCCATAGCCACGCACCCCAACCATTACTATCTCTCTTGGCCTATAAAATAAGGTGTTGGGGCCCCATTCCAAGAAGAAGCACGAGAGAATATAAAATATGCCCATTTCAATATTCCCCCTTTGCCCCAATATTTTGCAACCACATCGTGAGTTTGAGCTAGAATTCCTTCTTCCTCCTTTGCAAATCCTTTCCATTTTCCTAGAGAGAACTGAAGAGGAGAAGAACATGTGTAAGTAGTTGGTTCATGGTGAAGAGGATCCTAGGACCAAGTTCAAGGAGCAATGTTGGTCTCATGTTGTAAATGAATTTTGTGAGATTAATATAAAGAAGTACTTTTTTCCGTCCTGCCAAATGATGACTTAAATATTTATGATTTGTTTACATTTCTTGGTTATGATGTCTAACCCACTAATCCATACATAGAATGCATGCTTGCATTTTCTTGTTTGTCTTTTAGTGAATGCAGGTCAACCTTGGGAGGAGACTTGCAGTCAGGAAACAACCGAGCGCATAGGGATCGACACCGGACACGGAGTTTAACGTATGCCTATCGGATCCCTGTACTTTGTATTTTATGTATGATTGTGGGATAATGGCAGGATAGTTGATAAAAAGTAGGAGACTTTAGACGGTTAGCTCTGCCTACATTTTAGAACCCTTGTGTAGTCCGTAGAGGGGTTTTCCTGCTATAGCAGGTTGTAGAAAAAAATACCCATGTTAGCTTCAGATAGTGCCATGAGTGACTACATCTTGGTCGTGGGAAAGGGTAATCATATCTCAGTTCATGGGAAAGGATAAAAACAATGAAATTGTTTGTAGAATAGAGTATCCTCCTTTCATTATGT
>JASDQU010737736.1:114271-125974 GCA_032191745.1 Picea mariana | reverse complement strand
TGAAAGAGGAAGTGTATCAAAACAGTCCTTTAGAATTCCGGGATAATGGATTGAAAATCCATGGAAAACTCCCATGATGATAGATATGAAGAATTTGAGAGACTTTGATCCAGTAGACCCGTCCCTGTATCAAAAATTGAATTTCTCGTTGATGTATTTGGAGAATACTTAGTTGGATATTTGCTTTGTTGTAAAAATAGTTCCAAGTGGAACCTAGCCATGAGAATTGAATAATTGCAAATCATGCCTTGCAATATCTTTGTGGGAAGTTTGAGTTATGATATATAGCTGAATTGATTTATTGATTCAGATTGGGTAGGGCGTGTAGATGACAGAAGAAGTGATTCTTGGATATGTTTCAATTTGAGCTTTGCCACGATATCATGGGCTAGCAGGAAACATAAGTATGTTTCAATCAACACTGCAGAAGCAGAGTATATTACAGCTTGTGATGCTTGTATGGAATTAGTATGGCTATGTAAGATGGTTTCTATACTGTTTGATCAAGTGTTGGATTCAACCATGATATATTGTGATAATAAGAGTTGTGTGAATCTTTCAGAAAAACCTAGTGCTCCATGATAGGTTGAAGAACATGGAGATCAAATATTGTTGATGTTTTGGTAGCTGCAAGAGGATATTTACCTCCTAGATGAACTTTCTTAGATGCAAAGAAGATTATGAAAGAGATATATCGATTGAATAAATATTGAAATACCCTATAAGAGAAGTCGACCCAGAAGAAAAAAGTAATAATGAAAATACACCTATCTAGATAAGAAGTCAGGTCAACCTAGTGGCCAAGAAGACTATAAATAGAGGACATCTTGGCTCATTTGTTCACTCACTCACACTCTCCCAGCTACACAGAAGCAAGGTGCAAGTTTGGAGGAGGTGATGCAGTAGCTACAACTGCATAGTTTATTCTTTTTCAGGTTTTTGGTATCTCTCTCTTGTGCGCTACTCCTTGAGGAGGTGCACTACCTTTGTATGGTGTTGTTGCTACAGCTGGGGTGGTATTTATGGTTAAGCTAGTACTTTTTCTAGGGTTTATCTGATTGGACTTACTTTGTGAACATAATCTATCTAAGAAAGGTTGCTCGATTTTTCCCCCTTTTGGGGTTTTCCCAAGATAGATATCTTGTGTTCTTTTCTATCTCTTGTTTATGTTTCTATTGCTTAGTACATGATATTTATGTTAATGGTAATGAAGTAAAAGAACACTAGTAACACTAATTCTATGTAAAAAAGGAAAAAATAACATGGTATCAGAGTTGGTTACCTTTAGAATAGTTTGACCACTGGAAGGAATATCGCTACAACAACACCTTACAGCTACAATACTTTCTCAAGCTCATTGAGAACTATCCCAAGGACGTTGGGAATAATTTCTTCACAGATCATTGCACCCTATCCGAGCGCACCCCCTGAAACCCTCATTGTGCAGTTTGGTGAAGTTTGAAAAATCATGGTTTTTCAGTGCTAGGGTGTGAGAGTTGAAGATAAATTGGATGGAGAAGATAACTTCATATACTGAAAGGATAGAATACAAATCATTATATAAGAGAATTAATTATTGGATCATTTCAAGAAGATGCTTCCAAAACCCAAATACGAAGAAGCAAAGAAAAATTTCAAGAAGAATGAGGTCAAGGACAAGAGGATCTTGACAGACTCAATCAAGGATCACATGATACCCAATGTATCAGAAATACATATTGCAAATGAAATGTTTCATGCCCTAAATAGAATCTATGAAATAAAGAACACCAGTCGAAAGCTTACCCTACGACATCAACTTAGAAATCTGACTATGAACAAGTCAAATATGATAACCAACTTCTTTACAAGGATCTCACAGATCAAAGACCAGTTAGCAGCCACTAGAGATCGGATAGAGCTTATTGAAATAGTAACCACTATGCTAAATGGTTTCCCTCCCTCTTGAGACCCATTTTTCCAAGGAATTTGTGCAAGAAGGAAGTTAACGAAGTTTAACAAGTTATGGGAAGATTTCTCTCAAGAGGAATCTAGATTTATGTCCAAGAAACAAAAGGTAGATGATGAGGAAAACCAAGCACTTGCAGCACAAGTGAAGAAGATAAAGGAAAGAGAAGAAGGCAATCCAAGGAGGTCTAAGAAGCCACGTCATAAGAGGGATGTGTCAAAGTTGAATGCTTCAATTGCAGGAAGGTGGGACATTATGCCGCACAATGTCCTCATAAGCATGAGAAAGAAAAGAAGAAGAAGAAACACCATGGACATGAAGCAGAAGATGAAGAACACTCAAAGGAATCAAAGGATGAAGAATTTTTCTTTTAGAAAATGGTTTTTTGATATGAAAAATAGAAGGAAACTCAAGCAGGACAACAACACCAGACTCCAGGTTTGCATATCAAGTTTGATATTTTATATTGTTGTTGCTTAAGAAAGTATTGTACCTAGGATAGTAGTCTTTACATATTTATTATTTGCTATTGCTATCAAATGTTTAGGTACACCTAAATACTATCGATATGATTACCATTAATAAAATTCTCATTGTTAATGATATACTTGTCCGCAAGATGAAATTGATCTCCTCTAGGAGATGTTATTGATTACTAACCATTCCATGGAGGTTACAATGGAAATGTTGTTCTTGTCTCTTGTTATGGGAAGGTCACAAGTGATAGCTATGAGAAGGAGCTATGATGACAATTGCAGGAGGAAACTGTTTATACAGTCTCTAGCCGAGACATAGAACTATGTACATGAACATACACAGCCATGTGAAGTAGAAGACAAGGAAGAGTATATCTTATGGAGATTGACTGTGAAGAGAAAAAGGCTCCAAGGATCCTTGATTGGATCTTATGTATAGACAATTGATTGGATCCTTGATGTACCTGGTTAACACCAGGCCAGCCATATTCTTTACAGTGAATACCTTGAGTCAACACATGGTTGAACCTAGACATGTACATTGGATGGTAGCAAGGCATATGTTGAGGTACCTTCATTGTATGGTTGGATATGGATTGAGATATGTCTTAAGTGGAGATGTGAAGCTACAGGGATATAAAGATTTTGATTGGGCAGGGAGTGCAGTGGATCGAAAGAGTACTTCCGGATGTTGTTTTAGTCTGGGATCAAGCATGATCTAATGGTTGAGAAGGAAGCATACATCAATGGCACTCAGTACATCAGAAGAAAAGTATACCACAGCATGTGTGGAAAGCCATGAAGTAGTGTGGCTCTAAAAGTTGCTAGCTTGAATATTTGATCTAGAATTGGAGCGAACTTTGATACATTGTGACAATCAAAGTTGTGTGAATCTTAATGAGAACCTTGTATTCGATGACATGTCTAAGCATATAGAGATAAAATATCATTACATATGGAACATGATGGAGAAAAGTGTTTTGGAGATCCAGTACATATCCATGGATGAGCAGATAACATACATTCTCACCAAGCCCTTGTCAAGAGTGAAGTATGAGTCCTTTAGGGACAATCTTGGAGTGTTGTCAATTTTACACCCTCATTGAGAGGGAGGTGTGATGTTTCTTCTCATGCAGGATAACCCCTTTGGCCAAGGGTTCCCTAGATCAGTCACGTGAGGTGAATGAGGAGGTAATGAACTATTGGACCTGTTGAGCGAAGAAACATCACACACATAGTCGTAAGACTATGGCAGAGGATGTGTGACTCTGGATAGTAGTTGTGTGCTACTTCATTGGATGTGTTCCACTGGTGGAGGTTGTGTGACTCTAGACAATAGCTATGTTCTACTTCAGTGGTTGTGTACCATTGATGGAGAATGTGTGTCTTTGGACAATAGTTGTGTGCTACTACGGTGGATGTATTCCACTGGTGGAGGTTGTGTGACTACATGAAGTAGTTGTGTGCTTCTTTGGTGCTTGTGTATCACTGGTAAATACTATGTGTCTCTGGATAGTAACTGTGTGCTACTATAGTGGGTTTTTTCCACTAGCAGTGATTGTGTGTCATTGGAAAATAGTTGTGTACTACTTGGCAGCAGTTGTGATCTATTGAATGACATTGTAGTAGTTGTGTGCTACTAGCTGATTGTCATGGAAATTACCAGATCATTTGCATGTATATGTGTGTGATACTATTTTATCGTAGAGACTATGCCTGATGATTCGAGCTATTGAAGGCATTGCAACAGTTGTGTGCCTACTAGCAGATTACAAAGTAGTTAGTGTACTACCAGATGAAGACATCATGAAAGATGTCTCCCTAGCTAAGATGAAGTGTTGATGTTTTGGTAGCTGCAAGAGGATCTTTCCCTCCTAGATGACCTTTCTTAGATGCAAAGAAGATTTCGAAAGCAATAGATCCATTGAAAAAATATTGAAATACCCTATAAGAGAAGTCGACCTAGAAGAATAAAGTAATAATGAAAAGACGCATGTTGAGAGAAGAAGTTGACCCAGTCTAGTGGCCAGGAAGACTATAAATAGAGGACATCTTGGCTCATTTGTTCACTTACTCACACTCTCCCAGCTACATATAAGCAAGGTGGAATTTTGGAGGAGGTGAAGCAGTAGTTGCAACTGCACAGTTTATTCGTGTTCAGTGTTTTTTATCTCTCTCTTGTGCACTACTCCTTGTGGAGGTGCACTACCTTTGTATGGTGTTGTTGTTGCAACTGGGGTGGTATTTCTGGTTAAGCTAGCACTTGTGATAGGGTTTATCTGATTAGACTTTCTTTTTGAATGAAATATATATAATAAAGGTTGTTGGGTTTTCCCCCCATTTGGGGTTTTCCCAGGATAAATATCTTGTGTTATTTTATGTCTCTTGTTTATGTTTCTACTCCTTATTACATGATATATATGTTAATGGTAATGAAGAAAAATAACACTAGTAACATTAATGCTCTGTAAACAAGGAAAATCTAACAAGTATTATTGTCTCTGTGATAGAGTCTAGAGGGGATAAGTAGTTCTCCAGTACATCTCCATAGGTGAGCAGAAAGAAGAGCCTCTATCCAAGATGAAAAGTTTGCGTACTTAAGCGACAAGTTGGGACTCATGGAGATGACTTACTTATTGGAAAAGGAAGTGATTACTCTCAGGTTGGGAGGGAGAAATGATATGTTATTGATATATGGACATTCATTTTCTAGTTTGGAAAATGGTTCAGGTTGGGCAGTCACTTTCCAGTACGGAAAGTGGTCGAAGATTTCTGACAGACAAACATTTTCCAGTTTTGAAAATGGTCCAGATCGAACAATCATTTTAGTAATGAAA
The DNA here is from genome assembly GCA_032191745.1 of Picea mariana. NCBI lineage: Eukaryota > Viridiplantae > Streptophyta > Pinopsida > Pinales > Pinaceae > Picea > Picea mariana. The sequence goes on along the minus strand of JASDQU010737736.1, from coordinate 120,713 downwards.
ATGGTCTGATAGATTATTGATGTACCATAGACAGTGATTCCCCTTGTGTCCAGTGTGGGGGAATGGTCTAAGAAATTCATTCTTCTTGGAATTCACTTTGAGTAGTGTTCAAGAAGAATGGTCTGCATCTCCGAGTAGTCATTCTTTTGAAGTTCACATTTTTGAGAAGTTTCTAAGAATGGTATGTTATAGGAGGTTGGTGAAGGAAAATAATTTCTGTAGGAAATGGTCTGAACAATCATTCCCTAGGGAAGACTCACTCTCTCCAGTTTGCACTGTGATTAGTGTCGGAATAATGGCCCAGTTAGGTGAATGGTATAGGTTCAACAATCAAGGACAATCATTCCCTAGGGCAGACTCATTCTCTCTAGGTTGCATTATTATTAGTGTCAGAAGAATGACCCAGTTAGGTGAATGGTCTAGGTTCAACAATCAAGGACAATCATTCCCTAGGGAAGACTCATTCTCTCCAAGTTTCATTGTGAATTGTGCTGAAATATTGGCCTAGTTAGGTTGAATAGTCCAGGTTCAAAAAACAAGGGACAATTATTCTTTTATGCATGAGAAGAATAATCCAGACAACCTATGTTTGATGTTTAACTTTACGAGGGTAGATTTTCTTCCATATCTAACAGATGTGAGTGGAATAATGGCCCCGATGACTCGAATTGTATCATGATATTGTTTATGCAGGTGTTGACATGAATAGGTGAACACATTGTCAACTATGAGGGAAATATCGGTCTGAGATTGTCTAAGTAGCCTAAGTCATTTGGGATGACTCACCCTAACGGTTTTTATGGCTCCGTTGGCCGATAAAGGGATATAATCTAAAAATAAAATAACTAAGAAATTATCTACTATGTACATTTATGTTCTATATATACAAAGTATATGAATATACAGATTGCGAGATTTGTGAAGAAGCTTGGAAACTAAGTTTATACAAGAGAACTAAATATCAAGCAAAATGTAAATAAATCTAAGATATATTACTAATCTACTTTTAACTTTGAAAAGAAAAGAAAAGAGTGAAATCAAATAATAATCTTCCGACTTAAATAAGCAAAGTATTTAAGCCTAAAGGTGAATCTACTTTCATTAAGGAAAAACATAACTCGTACAAGGGAAAGAAAAATAACTAACCTAGTAACCAGCTGGTATTTTACTTTGAGTTGTGCCTTTCTATATAAATCCACTTCAGCAACCTATCTGTTAAGAGAAATATATAGTAGAAGGTTGTGTAATTCAAATATTGTGACAACGTCAGGATAAAAATCATTTTGAATGGCAGTTTAAATCTTATTTAAAATGTAGAAAGAACAACTTTCAGATCATGATCCTTAATGAAGATATAAGAGACTAATCGAAAGTAAGAAAAATATCAATTGAACAATTTTATATTTACAAATCCGAATCACATGAATAAATTAAACATAATACAATATTTGTATTAAAATAATTCAATCACAAAGACCACGATAATTGGGATAATAAACTATTAAAGATTGACAAAATTAATGCATAGGTGATAACAATTAACCATGTATTGATAAAATGGACTAAAACTAATTTTAATAAATGCATAATCAATTACTCAAAGAGTATGAACCATCATCAAATATATTATGATGCAAACTAACCCTTTGACTTTCAAGACAAAAGCCTTAAGTAAGGCATAGTTCCATATTCTTCAAAATAAAATCAGTGGTCTATTTCCCAAAATTTTCCTCATGTATGGTTTCAAAATGACATAAGTATTTAAAAACATCGATGATCAACTCTCCTATCCATAGGATAGAGGTAGATCTTTTAAAAATATAGTATTTGAAACAAAATATCATAATATGAATTTTACAACAAAAAGGTTCCAACTATATCCAACAATTGTTGTCCCCCAACGAGAAGCTACAACTTGACCTTTTTAAACTAACTCTTATGTTAATTAAAACAAAAATGAAATCATGAAAGTATCACATTGTCTCCATAAATGTGGTTGATAATATTTTTCGAAGTTGTTTATGACCTAAAAAAAGGAATAAAATCAAGTAAAATCAACAAAAGCTAATTAAAGACTAGCCACAGAATCTACGATTCTGTAGCATGTCTAAAACAAAAATGACAAAATAAAAAAGAATCGAAACAAGAAAATTACTAATTAGCAAATTAACTATGAATTACCATAAATCAAGCATTTGAAACTGAAAATCCTTGCAAAACATAATCAATGATAATATTAACCTTGGTAGACTTTTTTAACAATGTTATTATGAGATTTCGTTGATCTTTTATTTTTATGAAAATAATTTAATTCTTTTTACTCATTAATTTTTGGTTCTCCCTCTTCATATCACTACTATGTCTCTACACCGAATGATATTTCTCTACCCAGAATTGGCAGCCACCATAACTTCCAGAATCTATATTTTTTTTACAATCCTGGTGATCATTGTCAGGGGATTTTTCTGTAACGAAATTAGTCCTTGGTAAGTCCTTAGATTTATGAAGAAATGGGGGGTAAATTGTCAATGAAGTTATAAGTATCTTGTGTCTTGGGCTTTGATTTTCCATCTACATTTTCACAAGGAACCACATGGTGTTTGATAACTATAGGCTATTTTGGAGCTGCTCCATGCTTAGATTTATTTCTAAGCATTCTACACAGTTTACGACCCATCCCCTTGGCATCAAGATCGAATTTTCCCTTCCAGTGGACTTGATCTTCTAGTGGATTAGTATGCAGATTATCCTTTGAAGGAAGTGATTGTATTTTGTTGTGTTCACAAGATTGCAAAGGCTTGTCCTTTGATCGACCAAGAATCGATTCAAGGGTTTGAGCTTGCACTAGTTCTCCCTTAGCCTTGCTTCGAGTAAAACGAGAAACAAGGGTAGAAATTAATTGATTTATATGAGGAGAGGAAACATTTGAATCCTATGTAACCCTTAACACCTGAGAACTAGTGTGAATCTCTGAGAATAAGGTGGAAGATTACACAAAATCTACAAAACCTTTACCTCAACTGAAACAAATTTATGAGAAATTACTCTTTATAAAAAGGGGCATATCTATGTAATTGTTTTATTTCTGGAGAAAATTCTTACGTGCCCAGTAAAGGATCCGATTTTGGAAATGGGTTTTTGACGGTTTTGTCAAATTCTTCATCATTTGGTCATAATCCATCTCACAAAATAACCTCTTTTATGCAATTATGGGTAAGTAAAACCCCAGGGTTGTTTGGCTCTGCCCTTGCTATAGGAGCCATGGGTTCTGTAGCTAAGTCAAAGAACATGGTAAATTGAACTTGAAACATAATAAAATTATGAAAAACAAAAACTTTGATTAGTAACACAAGGGAATCATCATAAACAGATAGGAAGAGGGTCAAATACTTCATCTTGGTAACCACGACTAAAATATTGAAACATGGCGAATGATTTGAATCTGTGTGCCATCGAAAATGTTGATAAATTTTAGGATCAATCTCATGCCAAAGGACAATGAGGTTGTGTTATAACCCTAAACTGCACCAGGCATGCATACCTAGCATCAAGCCATCTTACTTGTTATCTTTACCAAGCCATCACTTAACAACTCTTCTAAAAACCATTGTTTTGAAGGTGTACGCTCCCTACACCACTATTGCCCGCTTACACACGCTTGCTGCACCACTACAACTCGTGTACACTCACAAAAAATTGCGAAAAATGAAAATTAAATATGGATATGGGTTATCAGGTTGTTACTTAACCGTTTGACCGCCCATAGCCACGCACCTCAACCATTACTATCTCTCTTGGCCTATAAAATAAGGTGTTGGGGCCCCATTCCAAGAAGAAGCACGAGAGCATATAAAATCTGCCCATTTCAATATTCCCCCTTTGCCCCAATATTTTGCAACCACATTGTGAGTTTGAGCCAGAATTCCTTCTTCCTCCTTTGCAAATCCTTTCCATATTCCTAGAGAGAACTGAAGAGGAGAAGAATATGTGTAAGTAGTTGGTGCATGGTGAAGAGGATCCTAGGACCAAGTTCAAGGAGCAATGTTGGTCTCATGTTGTAAACGACTTTTGTGAGATTAATATACAGAAGTACTTTTTTTCGTCCCACCAAATGACGACTTAAATATTTATGATTTGTTTACATTTCTTGGTTATGATGTCTAACCCACTAATCCATACATAGAATGCATGCTTGTATTTTCTTGTTTGTCTTTTGGTGAATGCAGGTCAACCTTGGGAGGAGACTTGCAGTCAGGAAACAAATGAGCGCATAGGGATCGACACCAGACACAGAGTTTAAGGTATGCCTACTGGATCCCTGTGCTTTGTATTTTATGTATGATTGTGGGATAATGTCGGGATAGTTGATAAAAAGTAGGAGACTTTAGACGGTTAACTCTGCCTACATTTTAGAACCCTTGTGTAGTTCGTAGAGGGGTTTTCCCGCTATAGCAGGTTGTAGAAAAAAATACCCATGTTGGCTTCAGATAGGGCCATGAGTGACTACATCTTGGTCGTGGGAAAGGGTAATCATATCTCAGTTCATGGGAAAGGATAAAAACAATGAAATTGTTTGTAGAATAGAGTATCCTCCTTTCATTATGTGTGAACAAGGATTCTACGAATTTCTCATAGTGTGATTTGACAATGGTTGATTCAACTCAAGGGGCTTAATGTTGAATACCAAGTGTAATAGTATCCCTAGATTGCCCAAAAAAGTTCATTTGACAAGGGTTGTAATGATATAGACTTTGCATGTAATATAAACATAACATTCATATAGTTTAAAAGTTCTTTTCGAATGAAGATTGAGTTTAGGGAGATTGTAAGTTTTACCACAAATTATGGACCTTATTTAAATTCAATCATGAATAAGAGCTAATGATTGTGAGAGGCAAAAAATATCCCATTAAAGAGAAATGGGAATATACAAAAAAAAACCATCAAGCCAGACCTAAGGAGAATCCTTAATTTCATGCTTAACAACCATGAAATTAAATAAACGATCATAGCACATTTCAAATGAAAAGCAAGGATCAATCCTTTATACAAAGTCAATCAAAAACATATTTACACAAATAGATATCAATCTGACGAAAACACTTGCTAGTGAGTGAGTAAAAGATGATAGTATGTTTTGAATAGAGATGAAAAACAAGGTACAAGATGGGCAACCAACAAATGGTGACTCACTGGAAGAAGTAGTTATATCTGATCTGGTAAGATTTCATCTCAGGAAGAAAATAATAAGACTTGAAGAAGGAATTAAGCTCCCTGAAATAAATTCACTTTGAGACCATACAGAATTAGGACAAGCTCAATGTTATAACCAGACAATATATTTTTCTTTGCAGGGGATTATAACCAGAAATAATGTCTTAATCAAAGAGTCACGATATTTATGAAAATGACTTCAATACCATTCACAGAGCCATTGTTGTCAACAGGCGTCCATAGCCTCTACATGGATATCATTTAACCTACTCAAATGTTTTAATCCCATCCAATAGTTGTATCCACATGATGTATACTTCCTTAAAAGTTAATTTAAAATAATATACCTACTACCTCTCGACCCGAAATTGCTTCATTGCCAGCATGCCTGATCAGTACCTCGATGAAGTTATCTTGGTATCATGTGTGCATTTTCTTGCTTCCAACAGGCCTGTTGAGTACCCTGACAGGTTTACACACATTTCCCATGCCTAAGTTCTTCCAACCCTCTTATGTCACCTTTAAATAATAATACAATTAGATATTTTCTAATGACAAAGAGAGCGGGGTGATATTGGAGGTTAATTGCAAGACATGTGTAAAGTGGATCATGTTATTTATTTTCTTTCGAAATCAGAAGTTTTATCATGGTTGTAAAGATCTAGATTTCAATTAAGAAATCATCTAGAGGATGGGAAATCACTAAAGAGTGATTCCTTAAGAATATGAAAGGTGTAAAAAGTCTAAATATTATTGTAATCCTTAAAGCTTTAAACATGTCTTTGGTGAAATGCTTCGACAAAACGATTCAAGAACAAAAAGAAAGTGATAATTGACTTAAAAATCAACTGTCTGAGATTTATCTTAATATCAAGACTTGTTTGAACTATTTCAGATTGCTTGAAAAACATAAGTCTTGAAATGAATGTTTCCTTCAGAAAATTGCTTCTTGAATAAAAAATATAACGATCCATAGAGATAGGTAGAAATAGAAAATTAAACTAGAGCAATCAAAGAAAATAAAAACACACAGCAAACCAAATCAGATTTTATTAATGGAATTCAAAATCAGAAGTACATCAAAACAAACAAAATCGAAACAACAAAAGAACACTTTCATAAAACAATTTTGGCCAAAGATAAACCCAAGATTTTGGATCTACTAGCATCCCATTGTAAAACAAAGGAAGAACTAAATCATATAAAGTCTCATGTGCGGGCAATTTCT
>JASDQU010737736.1:88337-98535 GCA_032191745.1 Picea mariana | reverse complement strand
ACAAGGTGCAAGTTGGGAAGCCAACAACAGGTTGACATCAGATGTTATAATTGTTGTGGAGATTGTATGTCTCTGGACAGTATTTGTATGCTATTGTGGTGTGTGTGATCCACTGGTAGTGACTATGTTTTACTGGTTAGTAGTCATGTTCTACTAGGAGTGTTTGTGTACCATTGGATATTTTTTGTATATTGCTATGGATAGACACAATTGTGTTCTATTGGATGGCATTATAGAAACAATATGCTACTATTTGAGTGCCATGGAGACTACCACTAGTGTTGGAGTTGATTGCCATCTAGATGGATAGTCAGTGTGTTGGTGTAGTAACATTCTGTAGGTGGAGAATGGTCCAAACATAACATGTTGTTGGTGGGAAGGCATTATCTCCGTGGAGAATGGTCCAGGTTGATAGATTGTTGATGTTTCATGGGCTGGTATTTTCCTAAGGCACAGATTGTGTCCCGATTAAGAAAATGGTTCATGACAGATATTTTTCCTAAGGCATATTTATTAGCTTGATCAGGTTGAACAGTATGCCTCCTAAGGACATGACGTTCTGATTAGGGTGGTCGATATGGGATTGATATTTTATAAGGCATATGGGTAGAAATTGATCTTTATGGTACATATGAGCCAATTAGAAAATAGTCTGAGACTGACATTTCTGTAGGAATGGTATCTGTATCCCATAGGGTGGCTTTCAACATATGGTAGGTTTGACATTATTCTAGGGCATAGGTCTAGATTAGAAGAATGATCCTTGTATCCCATTGTGGGGATTTCAACATCTGTTGGGACAACTATTCTTCTAGGACGCATGTTTGGATTAAAAGAATGGTCCTTATATCACTCCATTGAGTGAGTGATTTATTCAACATCATGCCTGATTACTCAAATGGAGTATGGCCTTGAGAGATGATGCAGTTGATGTTATAAGATGATTTTGATAGTGGTGATGTTGCTTGTAAGTTGATCTATGTGGTCATGATATAGCTTGTGTGGCTATGATGATGCTACCGGTTGAATGGTCTATTTGTGATCAAGACGATTGCCTTTAATACCTCCCTAGCTAGGAGTGAGTGTTGATATTATGGTAGCTGCGAGAGGTATTAACCTCCACATGTAACCTTTGATGAGTCTAGAATATTCTGGAAAGCAAGAGAAACCCTAGAAGGTTACAAAATAACCTTAGAATACAAGTCGGCTCAAGATAATAATTTATATTAAATTATTATCCTCCAGAAGTAGAATTTAGCCTAGTTAAGACACTTGGAGGACTATAAATAAGAGGGCACTAGAGCTCATTTGACACACTCACTCTCACAACTACATAAGGACAAGTGGTGCGCATGAGTGGAGGAGAGTTGCAACTATTGTAGTAGTGACTTGGTCTTTTGGTTATGATTTGGACTTTCTACCTTGGTTATGGTTTGGATTCTCTTCTTGGTGTGCTAGCTTTGGAGACAAGTATGCTACCTTGGTTGGATATTGGTTCTATGGTTTGCTTCTGGAATTATTTTATCTATCAAGGTTAAGGTGCTCAGGGGTGGATTCAGCCTATGGTTGGGTGACAATGTTGCTACATTGTCTACGGAGAAACGAGCACAACAATTATTCTAACAATACTTACATTTCATAATTGAGAAAAAGAAAGTAGAGCATAGGCCTCACCTTATAGTTTTATTTTCTCCCATATTGAGTTTCTAAGGTCACATTTTGTGTTCATTTCTGTGGATGGTGTGTTCACTTTATTGTTCTTTCATTTTGGTTTCAATTATTTTCATAAATTTGGGCACTTAGCTAGTAATAATAAATATGAGATCTAAGGTAATAAACTACATAATAAAATATTTTAGAATATTGTAAGATTTGTTGTGATGAATTGTTCCAGTGAAATATCAGTGAAAATTTACAAATCATATTGGTACTAGAGCATTTTCCTTGGTTTTTTTGTGGGAAGTTGTAGGATCTAGGAATTGTCTTAAGAAGGATGTATCAAAACCCTATCCATGGAGAATGAGTATGATTGTAATAACCCTCATGATAAGGCAGATGATAGATTTTTGAAGCCAAAAGAACAAGTCATTGATATCTCTCGCAACATGGACCTCCTCATAGTAGCTCTATGTTGGCACCAGGCCGAACTGGAAAGAAGGATGATTGTGGGAAAGAAAGCATGCAAAAATTGAAGTAACAGATGGAGGAAGAACAACACGTGTGCATGAAAGAAAGTGAGCACAAGGATAGCGACCACTAGAGGAAGAACAACATGCGTGCATGGGAGGAAGACCTAACGTTGGTAGGGTTAGGGTTAGGGTTTTGGTAATACAATTTTAAATGGTTGAAGAGACTGATATATATAAATATAGATACATATGTATCATAAGGAGAGAGAAGTTCGTTCACTTTTTGTGTTAGTTCAGCTTTTGTAATATTCCATCGTAATATGTACGAGATGATGCGTTATGTAATATTGTTATAGACCAATTTTATAAGTTGTTGAGCTGAGAACAGAGGAAAGAAGGAAGATCTAAGGATTAGATCGTAGGTTGTGGATCCTGGTGTGATCTAGTTCGCCTCACACAGATCTTACCCTTCTGAGGAGAATTGTAATCACACAGCGCTGGAGATGTAGAACTACCATAATAAAAGAGCCAAGAGCCAAATCTTTGTGGACGTATCCTAGGAGGGGGTGAACCACGAAAATACCTGTGTAATATGATGAATGCATGTATATCTTTGTTTGCTTTCAACAGTTAATTGTTATGCTTAATGAATGAGTTAAGACATTGTTATGGAATATGATTGTGTTGTTCGGGAAATAAACTGTTAAAGATAAATGTGCACTCGTGAGTAATAGTATATTGCAATCACAATTCGTAGTATATGGCTCTGAATAATAAACCCCTATCTCATACTCAATCCTAGGCTATAAACACCTGAGTCTTACAACCACCCATTTAAAGCTATCTCGGGTGAGGCTGCGCAGTGCATTCTGTTCACTATGTTGCCTTTTGGTTTACCAGGAGGGCCGATAGTTTTAGAGGCTTTGTTGGAAACCTGAGAGACATGAACAGTGGGTCAATAAATCATATGGAAAAGGAAATCAGTAAGCCAACAAATGGTTTTGTTGTTTTATTAATAGAAATAAGAGAATACTGAGTAGATGAGATAGATTGAACGAAAAAACAACGAACGAAACAAGAAGAACAATGAGCCATTAGAAGGGAATGTTGAGACCTTGGAACCCCATGAAAGAAAAAACCGAAGGTTGGTTGAGAACCAAAGCGCTAGAGTTTGCCCAAAAAGACAATACAAACCCTAGTATCACACGCAAATATCTGGATAAATATGTGTTTATTGATCTACACAAAGTCTTTTTCTGTGATTTTCCGCATCTACTACAGGAGTGGATATTAAGGTTGAACGATAACCACACGACGAACTGGATTTGACAGCTAGATTGGACTCTGGTACAGATTGAGAAGTTATAGCAGGTGAAAAACAAATTCACCCACGTAGTAGACTTTTGGCTTGATAGTATTGTAGCAGGTTTAGTCACAGAATTTGCAGTTGACACAGTGAAGTCATACAGCGTAGCAGAACAAGAATTTCTACGCGGGCCTTGAGGAAGGTACATTCAATCCTTGTATACTTCTATTAAGATACTGCTATATAACAAAGGTGTAATGAAAATGGAATCAGACAACTAAAATTCCATGTGTGCATAGGGGAAGGGGGGAAACACTGACATAGAGAGGTTAAATGGAAGGAGGAAAGGAGAAAAGCAAGAAGGAGGATGAACCCTTGGACCCGATCATGATGGATGAAAACCAGCTCAAGTGGATCTTGGCATCATCAGAAATGATGCGTATCGGAGTACCCTACCAATATAAGGTGAATACCAAGAAGAGAGTCATAGCCGTGAGGGAAGGCTTGGTGTGCGACGAGGAAGAGGTAGAGGATCTTCGGGCTGTGGAGCAGATTGAGGAAATCCTGCATGCAACATATGAGAGGAAAACAAGAGGTCCAATAATGGGAGGAGAAGGCAACCATCCTATCCATATTAATGTCAGTGTGGAACCCATAAACCCATGTGCGACTAATACACCAAAGAGAACACCCCCATTTAGACAACCGAAGTTCGGAGGAAGTCTGATAGTAGGAATTACATCTACACAAGGATCAACAACTGGAGGATCCAGTTCAGGAAATGCTATTCAAGTATCTACACTACGTGGAGGAGGTAGTAGTTCAGTATTCAGAATGGTAGGACACAATCCCACTATCAGGTTACCAGAATTTCAAGGAGAAGCAACATAAGACCTTGAGAAGCATTTGTTCATTTATGCAAAGATCTAGGAAGCAAAGAAGATCACTGATGAATACACAAAACTCGTGCAGCTAGAGATTACACTAAGAGACTGCACACTAGATTGGTACAAGAGTTTAGACACAAACAGTGCCCCTGGGATGAAAAGGACACTGGAAGACATTAAGAAGCTATTGATTAATGAGTTCTAGAAGCTGAGCTCAAAGGATCAGTACATGAACGAGATGATCGAGATAAGATAGAAACCAGGAGAGTTTGTATGGGAGATTGACCAGATATTCAAGAGCCTAAAGGAAAAACTAAAATACCTTATGACCGAGATGTAGCAACGACACCTGCTTGTCAACTCACTAATCCCACACTTAAAATATCCACTACGACAATAGAGATTTTAGATGCAGGTAGAGGCTCTGTAGGCATCCTTGCAACTGGAAGAGAATCAGTACCAATAGACAGACCCAACTATCGAAGAACTGAAGGAGCATTTGAAGAATCTAACGTTTCAGCTGAACCAGAATAAGAACAAGGACAAACAAGAAGTCATTTGGTGTACCACATGTAGGATGGAAGGACACCACAAGAATGAATGCCCAACATTCGCACAGTGTATGGCAACATGTATGCCAAATTTGCTACCATAGGGAGGATTATGGTGCGAAATATGTAAGAAACCGGGTCACAACCCTTATCACTGCACGATGATGCATAAATACCAAACAGTTCCAAAAATTTCATATTGCACCTTTTGCAATTCAGTGGGCCACGACGAAAAAGATTGCAGAAATATGGAGCTAATGCAGGAGATAACATCATATGCATATAGGGTACAGGCCAAAATGATGACTGGGCAAGCAACGCCATAGTTCAATCAAGCCCCGGCTCCATACAACACTATGCAACAACAGTACAATACTGTGCAACAACCCTACAATAACATGCAGCCGCAGTACAACCCGACATAGCCCCCATACAATACCACACAGTACAATCAGGCACCATAGTATAACACATCAAGAGCTAATCAAGTAGGTTACCGAGGAGGAGGATGAGCCAGAGGAGGTTTTGGACATAGTAGAGGACCTCTCACATGTCACAATTGTCAGCAACCAGGACATTATGCACGGGAATGTCCACTTCCGCCAACAACTTGTATGTATTGTCACTCATTGGACCATGATACAGAGGAATGTCTAACACTACTAGTACATATTTAGGAAAAGAGGAACCAGAACAATCAAAATGTCCAGTGGATTTCAGCCGAAGCAAGGGATGACAGATGAAACATCAATATAGTCACTCGTGGAGGAACGAAAACAGGAAATGATGCAGCTCCATAGGAACCAACGTAGAACCAATGGGTAAAGAAGAACACTGGCCCCAAGAAGCAGTTTGATGTGCAAAAGGAAAAGGAGAACTTTAAAAAATCCCGACAAGAATTTCAGAAGGAGGACACATCATTGACTTCAATTGTGCAGTCCTTCAAGGAAACACCAAAATATGAGGTGCCACCCTCACTGGATCATACCAATGGAATGAAACACAAGAGACAAGTAAGAACAATCAAAGGCCTTTTGCAATCATGCGTAAAAGTATTAAGTGATCCTTCATCTGTGAAAATATTGCAAAACATACTAGAAAAATGTAGCAGCGAGATGGAAGAAAAGATAGAACCAAAAACCATCAATCACCTACACACCAAAAGAAGAACAAGTAGGGAATTTAGACTAAATGCTAACATTGGGGATTTCAACATGGGATACATTATACTAGACCTCGGATCCTAAGTGAATGTATTACCAAAGAAGACATGGCAATGTATGGGAGAGCAAACACTGGGATACTCAAATGTCCAATTGAAACTAGCAAATTAGCATAGAGTCCTACCAATAGGCAAACTGAAAGGAGTGATAGTAGATATTGATGGAGTGCACACTAAAGAAGATTTTGAATTCATTGAAATAGTAGATGGCACAACACCTTACCCGTCATTGCTTGGTCTGAATTGGGTGTTTGACAACCAGTCCATAATCAATTTGAAAACCTGGAAGATGACATTTGAATTCGGAGAATACAGGGTCATAGAACCACTAGATCAATCAGAAGGGGAGAGGTTTGTAGAACCCACTTTCCTAGACTTAGAGGAGATCATCCAGTTGTACAGAACAACTGTGTGCGATGAGGATTACGTTAACCCAACTACAAACAGGGTACTCAGTTGGCAGAGCATTACCTCATGCACAACAGACTCAGACACTGGGTTAGAAAAATGGCAGCAAAGACTACACAAAGTATCTAGGAGAAGAAGAGCAAGAATAGACTGTGCAGTAAGATGGGTAGGCATAGAAATCAGAGAACCATCTAGTTTCCATAGACTAAATGATTTGGAAACATTCTTGACACAATATGAAGATGAAGTATTAGAAAACCAATGACTGTTAGAAATTGACTTAGCACACAAGGCCACACCCACAAGATGGTGGGGCACACGTAAAGAGACAATCACAGACTGGTATCAATGTAAGCAACTACTGCGCATAAGGTTTGGAGCAGAACAAGAATACAACAAACATAAGAAATACGAAGGACAGGAGGCACCAGTGGAACACTTGGCGAAGTGAAAAATGCTGTGGAAAATTACACCACTGGAGGAATGGCCTCATCACTTCATACATACTTTAGAGGGAATACCAACGAACCATTATACAGACTAGGAATTGTGCAAAGGAAATACAACATGGAGGACATTGCAACAAAACTTCACAATCACTTTCTCATTCGAGCATGAGAACCCCAACATAGATGCAACCCTCAAATGAATCAGAGGAGTAATATTCGTCAAAGAACTAGAAATAAAATTTATCACAAAAGAGCAACAGCGGAATAAACAGACAGTCAAGGAACTACTGTCATGTTACCATGTACAAGAAGAAGCACCAGATGAAGATAATCCGCATGATATTCAAATTGAATAAGTAGAAGGCGAAAGATATGTGGAAAGACCACCCATAGAATCAAAATCCATATCTGTGCCAATCAGGGTAAAGAAATTTAACATCGAGACAGCTAAGTAGCCCAAAATGGCCAACATTGTAGATTAATGGGATGAGCAAACAGTAGAAAGCATCACAGAATTGTTGCGCGAATATAGCGACGTTTTTCCCACAACATTTACAAAGATGAAGGGGATAGTCAGAGAATTAGGAGAAATGAAGATACCACTTAAACCTGAAGTGAGACCTATTAGACAATGACCCTATAGGTTGAACCCCATATACAAATAGAAAGTTAGAGATGAGATCGATAGAATTCTCGAAGCCAACATCATCGAACCAGTCGAGGAGTCTGAATGGATAAGCCCGATGGTAGTACAAGACAAGAAACAAGGAAGAGGGATCAAGATATGTGTCGAATTGAGGAAGTTGAACGATGCATGCCTACACGAACCATTCTCTACATCATTCATGGATGAAGTGTTAGAGAATGTGGGGGGACATGAAGCTTACTCATTCACTGATAGATTCTCAGGCTACCATCAGATTAAGATAACATAGGAGGACAGACACAAGACCATGTTTGCGATGGAATGGGGATCTTATCAGTACACAGTCATGCTGTTTGGACTGAAGAATGCACCCGCAATATTATCCAGAGTGGTCATTGCAACATTTAAGGAATTCATCCATCAGTTTCTCGAAGTATACCTGGATGACTGGACAGTTTATAGTCTGTTGAAAAACCATGTGGAAGTCTTACGACTAATGTTAGAAAGATGTAGGCAATGCCAGATATCACTGAATATCAATAAATGCATATTTGGAACACCGTTTGGGATACTATTGGGCCATATAGTATGCAAACAAGGCTTGCTAGTCGATCTGGCAAAGATCGCAATCATTGTTAACTTACCAGCACCAAAAACAATCTGCCAGCTAAGAGCAACGTTAGGGCACAAAGGATACTACATGAAATTCATTAAAGGATATGTGCGGATCACAGTACCAATGGAAAATATGTTAAGGAAGGATACAAAGTATCAATGTAATGATGAGTGTCAACACGGTTTGGATACCCTAAAGGAAAATATGGTTACAACACCAATACTAGTATTTCCAAACTGGGAAAAGACATTCCATGTGCATGTAGATGCATCAATGATAGCACTTGGAGTTATCTTACCACAACCAAGAAAAGGAGACTTGGATCACCTGATAGCTTTCCCCAACAAAAAGCTATCCGACTCTAAACAAAATTATAACACGACAGAACGAGAAGGCCTGGCCATGGTTTATGCACTACAGAAGTTCAGACATTACCTATTGGGAAAACACTTCAAGATGTTTACAGATCTCTCAACCCCAAAATACCTAGTCAACAAGCCAGTGTTGGGGGGGAGAATCTATCGATGGTTACTGTTATTTCAAGAATTTGATTTTGAAGTAATAGTTAAACCAGGAAAACTAAATGCAGGACCTAACCACCTATTTAGAGTCACAACTGGAGAAGAACCTATGAATTTAGAAGACAACTTCCCAGATGCACAGTTATTCTCAGTACAGATTGCTGACGAATTCTTCACATATATCATTCAGTACTTAACTACAGGTATTGTGCCACAAGAATATACCACCGCACAGAAGAAGAATATGGTAGTTTGCGCTGCTGACTATCAACTGATTGCAAGACATCTACACAAAATGGGCGCATATAGCATCTTGCAAAGGTACGTGTTAGAGCACGAACAACCAAGAATTTTATCAAAAGCCCATGAGGAAATCGTAGGAGGGAATTATGTAGAAAAAGCTACTGCACAGAAGGTATTACGCGCGGGACTATGGTGGCCAACGATTCATAGCGACTCAAAAAAGTACTATCAGAGATGCGATGTCTGTCAAAGGGTAGGCAAGCAAACCCAACAAAAGGGATGATATGCCACTATGACCACAAGTAACATTACAGGCATTTGACAAATGGTCAATAGACTTTGTGGGACCAATTAACCCACCAGCCAAAAGAACAGGGGAAAAATACATTATCACCATGACAAAATACCTAACAAGATGGGTGGAAGCCGCACCAGTAAAAGATTGCAGCATGGAGACAGCTACACACTTCTTGTTTGGACAATTAATCACTAGATTTGGGTGCCCAAGAGTTTTGATGAGAGACCAAGGCACACACTTCATAAACAACACCATCCGTGCAATGAATGAAGAGTTTGAAGTTCATCACCAAAAGAACACACCATATCATCCACAGGAAAATGGCACAGTAGAAGATTTCAACAAAATTCTAGAGAACGCACTGAAAAATATCTATAATGTCAATAGAGATGACTAGGACCTCAAAGTACCAGTAGTATTATGGGTGTATAGGACCAGATGCAAAAATTTGACAAGGCACACACCATTCAAGATAGTCTATGTCCAAGAAGAAATAATGCCATCATAATTCTTAGTACCTAGCTTACGCATAGCAGCCATCACACAAATGAAAGAACAAGGTGCAGTACAGGAGAGACTAGATCAGTTATTGTCAATGGAGGAAGATCGAATCTTGGCAGGATTCCATCAACAAGTGCAGAAAGAAAGAGACAAATCTTGGCACAATCGACACATCAAGAAGAAAACATTCCAGGAAGGAGATCTAGTATTTCTCTACGACAACAAATCATTTCATCACCCAGGGAAGCTTAGAATGCATTGGTTAGGACCATATGAGGTAAAATCTATCACAGACGGAGGAGCTATACAGTTAAGAGATTTAGCAGGCACAAACATCAGAGGAATGATCAACGGGAGTCCACTGAAGCTGTACAAGGACAGTCAACCACCCACCGTGTAGTAACTAAAAAAAAAAAGACAA
>JASDQU010737736.1:67702-78328 GCA_032191745.1 Picea mariana | reverse complement strand
TGGCAAGTACGAAACCTTTGTAGATACATTGAACCCACAATTATGGTGCATTAAACGCATAATGGAGGAAGCATCCTCGACAAGCTTTGTGACAAGCCCATACAACACGCGAGCACGGGAGCATCTGGTCTATTTGCGAAAGGAAAACAGAGAGAGAGTAATAGCAGCCAGAACGAACATAGTGAGACCATAGAACTCCTAGAATTTATTATAACTTAACAAACATTCGATAGTCACCACTATGGCACCACCGAAGCTAGCAAAAGTAGGCCAAACAGCCAAACCAACCAGGGTTCAAACTAGGTCACAAGGACCGCTAGAAGAAAATGAACAACAACAGCCAGAGATCATCGACATCGACGAAATCCCATCCCTAGAGACGCTACCGATGAACTCTACACTGATTGTAGAAGAGATTCAGCAACCACAAGAAGAGGCCATGAAAGAAGATACACCAGCAGGAGTGCAGGCGCCTGAGAACAAGGAACTGGAAACCTCACAGGAAGTGAAACCAGAAAGCACCATAGAAGCCCTAGAAGTTAATGGAATGACACAAAATCTAGGAGCAACAGTGCAACCAGGCGATTCACAAACGACCATCCCAGGTCAACCAGTAGAGGAGACCACTACAAATGCCTCGGCTTGTCTACAATGGCTAATGGGGGAGCAACCAGAAGTTGCTTGAACTTCGAACCAGCCACCACAGCAAGAAGATAGAGTGTTGATATCGAGCTCACCCCATAAGAAACCTGCAGCGGAAATTGTTCTACCATGCATACCAACTGGAGTAAAGGTAGAACCGAAACTATTGGGTCACGTCGGGAAGCTCAAATATTCATACCATGACTTATCATATGAAACCAAGTTCCCAAAACTTGTGCAGCGGGTCTTTATGCAGACCATAGGTGTAACCTGACTTGGAGAAACGATCAACCAACCACACCAGTGGGCAGCTGGGCTAGACATAACAAGAATCTTAGGATTGCAGAAGCTACCACATTTTGGCAGAGACCAGTACGCGACAACATGTGTCAAGAAGCTATTAGCAGTCACACATGGAGGGGATATATGGCTGGACAAACCCGTCCCCATAACCATTGAGCTTATTGCGAAAATAACAGGATTAAAAATCTGGGGTATGGATCCTGCGTTGATTCTGGATGACAAATCCAAAGAGAAAGCATTGGCAGAAGAAATAAAAAAGAAATATGGCACTGCCAGGAGAACGAGGGGCATCATGATCAAACAAATTAATAACGCAGCTACACAACTGGGCACAAATATATTAGTTTGAAAATTTCTCAGAAAATGCCGCAAAGATGAAGTACCAGTAGGAGTCATTGCAGCTGCAGCTCAATGCGCAGAAGGCACCGCTATGATATGGGCGCCATATTTATTGAACGTATTTAAAGAGGACTAGAAGGATGCACAAGACCTAGGCACAGAGTTCCATTACTCGTGGTTGATTACTCTAATAGCCTTCATGGGATGGTGAGAACCAAGGTATGTAAACTTTTGTACCAGACCACATAGCCAGTGGGAGCGAGATACCTATTACTGAGATCTAGACCGCAGGCCAAGCATAATAGGGAGAATGGTGTCATATTCAAATCATACCTATGGGACATACAGGAATCTATCAGTTGATCATGGAGAATAACACTAGAGGTCGTCGCGCGATATGCGCACATCGCCAATTTCCTAGACACAAGACAGACAATGTGGATACAACCAAGGCAGGATCCAGATAAACAGTGGCTACAGATGCACTACTACATCACATAGGGTGATATCGACATGGTCATTAGTGAATATCTTGATGAATGGAGGATCCCAACTATTACCCGGGAAGTACCAGAAACAACAGCAGAAGGAGAGGCGGAACAAGTGGAAACACAGCCTTCGGAAATCCAAGTGCCCAAAAGACCAAGAATGGGCCAAGGCAAGATGATTCAGGCAGAAGAGGGATCAAACAAGACAGGAACCCATAAGGGCCAGAAAGAGACTACATAGTCGACCAACTGACAACCGAAACAAGTTAAGGGAGCGCAAGAGACCACCCCAAATCCCAACACACAGGAATCAGGGGGATATAAGAGACCAGTCATGCAAACAGGAGGCGCGTGCAAGAAATCAAAGGTGCAATGAGCATCTCCAGACTATATGATCATGGAGGACAATGTGTAAATGATCATCAGAATGGTCAAGTATTTCCTAGCAGAAGATTTCGATCATGCAGCACATCACAGGGATAAATTGTAAAAAGAGATGGCAAAAATGGGACAGTTCCTCAAGAAATTCAGGGAAGCACAGATAGTAAGCAACAACAGAGGCATAGAGCCATCGACAACACATCCCAAAGAAAGAGTGGAGGTAGAATAACGAGACCCAATCCACTCCATGCCACACACAAACACAACGATTTACATCAAACCTAGCATGTTGCGCATGGATGAAATCATGGGGCAAACACCCTTGAAGGATTTAGACCATATCCAGTTGGTCCTAACATGGATTCCATCAAAGGCACTCCACAAATTACAGGTTAGTGTCGACCACGAGGTATAGTCTCGTGCACATAAAAACTTAGTCAAGCTAGAGAAACCAACAAAGAAGTGGGAGGCACTGTAAAATGTTTGTGAGCAGGCCAAGCTCGAAACTTAGGAGGAAAAAGAATGCAGGAATGAACTGGAACAAAGAGTGGGAGGAATTTTTGAGAAACTCCCAAGAACCACGCAAGAAAATGAACTCCCAGTAGTAGAAAAGATCAACCAGATTGCGTAGGCAATTGATCAATATCAGAAGGACATCGAGACTCTCCAAGAACATCTCACACCAACCACTCCACTAGCAGTCAAGGAGAAAAGGTAGCAGGAAGCAACAATGCAGCTGTAGGAGATAGAACAACAGGTTAGTACAGTAGTTGAATTGTTCAAAAAAATGGCGCAACTTTGGACAAGGTTGGAGGAGGATCCACAATTCCAACGTTGGGACAAGGAAGAGGAAAGAATCAATCTAGTGATCCAAGAACTCAAACAGAGGGAAAATACCATACCAATCCTAGAACAAGTCAAAGAGATGCAAGAGATGAAGAATATGCAGATAGAACTTATCACTGCGCAAGCACAGAAATAGGAGCGTCAAGCTCAAATAGAGCCATTACAGGAACGGGTAGCAGAAGTACTCACATAGGCAGAAGGAGCTAAAACACAGATAGCACAGACCCATGAAGAATGTGAATAATTGTTGAACGATGAAATGGTAGTTCAGGTAGTGGACACCATCAAGGAAAACACTGCTCAGGCACTGATAAAAGAAACGGAGCTCAAGGAAAAATTCTAGACGATCACCAAGGAGATTGAAGAAGCTCAAAAGCATTAGGTGACTCAGGAAGAGACACATGTCAATGTTGGTGGCCTATTGGCACCAAGCTGAAGTGGAAAGAAGGATGATTGTGGGAAAGAAAGCGTATAGAAACTGAAGTAACAGCTGGAGGAAGAACAACAAGCGCACATGCAAAAAAGCGGGCACAAGGAAAGCGACAACTGGAGGAAGAACAACACACATGCATGGGAGGAAGAACTAACGTCGGTAGGGTTAGGGTTTTTGTAATACGATTGTAAATGGTTGAAGAGCGCGATATATATAAATATAGATACGTAGGTATCATAAGGAGAGAGAAGTTCGTTCACTTTTTGTGTTAGTTCATCTTTTGTAATATTCCATCATAATATGTACGAGATGATGCGTTATGTAATATTGTTATGGACCAATTTTGTAAGTTGTTGAGATGAGAAAAGAGGAAAGAAGGAAGATCTAAGGATTATATCGCAGGTTGTGGAGCCTGGTGCGATCTAGTTCGCCTCACACAGATCTTACCCTTCTGAGGAGAATTGTAAGCACGCGGTGTTGGAGATGCAGAACTACCATAATAAAAGAGCCAAGAGCCAAATATTTGTGGATGTATCCCAGGAGGGGGTGAACCACAATAATACCTGTGAAATATGATGAATGCATGTATATCTATGTGTTCTTTCAACAGTTAATTGTTATTCTTAATGAATGAGTTAAGACATTGTTATGGAATACGATTAAGTTGTTCAGAAAATAAACCGTTAAAGATAAATGTGCACCCGTGAGTAATAGTAGATTGCAATCACAATTCATAGTATATGGATCTGAATAATAAAACCCTATCTCATACTCAATCCTAGGCTGTAAACACCTGATTCTTACAACCACCCAGTTAAATCTATCTCAGGTGAGACTAGGTAGTGCATTATGTGCACTGTGTTGTCTTCTGCTTTACCAGGAGGGCCAATAGTTTTAGAGGATTTGTTGGAAACCCGAGAGACATGAACCCTGGGTCAATAAATTAGACGGTAAAGGAAAGAAGTAAGTCAACACTCTAGTAAGTAAGTTTGGACCTTTTGGGGAGGTTGGTGTCTCTAACTCGAAACTTGGATTGGATGAAAAATCAAGAGATATTGAAGACCTAGAAAAAGAGTTGAAAAGAGAGATAGAGAAAGAGAAACCAAGTTCTAGTGTCACCATTCCTTCACAAGCTCTATTTAAAATGGAAGTAAAAGTGGGCGTCAAACCCTACCATGGTGAGATTGATATTTTCAAGTTGAACCATTGGTTTCAATAGTTAAAATTTTATTTTAGTGTCCATAACATAAAATAAGATCAAAATATTTCATTTTCCTGAATGAAATTAGAGGATTATGCATTAACTTGGTGGGAAAGCCACACATAGACACTTAGGATGGAGGGTGATCCCCCAGTAACTAAGAGAGAGGTGTCTAACGTCCTCATAAAGTCCCACTTATACCCTATTGGTATGTAGATGACCAGTGGATCCATTGGCACCACTTTATGCAAAGGCAAGGGAAGAGTGTGCAAGAGTACACCACTGAGTTAAAAAAAAATGGAGATTATGTTGGGCATATCTCCCAAAAACCCAAATATACTCCTAAAGTATTTGGAGGGTCTACACAATGATTTACAGAAGCAAGTGACTCTCTTTAAACCTATGACAGTTGATGAGGCTTGTGTATAAGCATAATACCCGCATAATATAGGCAATAAGAAAGAAAAACCAAGTTGTTCCAAACATAAGTACTAGCAAGATGCTTCGAAGGAGGGGAAGAAGAAGTGGAAGGAAAGGATAAGAAGACAATAGCCACTGCACATTAGTGCAAGGATAAAAAAAAAACTCAAAACCATTGTGATATTGATGGTCACATCAAAGATAAGCGTTAGAAGGTACATCTAGAGTTGAATCTAAAGAACTGTAAGAAGGATTTCAAGAGGAACAACTTGCTAACCATTGATTCAAGCAACCTAGTATAGAGTATCTTGTATGTGGATGAAAAAATTGTTTGCACTACATTGTAGAAGGATATGACCTTAGTAACCTTCATCGCAAGGAAGAGAAGGTGTTGTTCCGCCACAACACCCTCCCTAATTTCTTCCATTCACCATAACTCTTAAGAGAATAAATTGCCCGCCTATTAAATGTTTGCTATCATGAACCCTTCTAAAATATCTCATGACAATTTCAAAGCCCAAAACTCTCTTCTTACTCTCCAGACTTTACCTTTTTTATCAATTTTGAAGATCACTCTGGCCTGCCAATACACAGTGTATTGAATATTTTCCTCTTTCTTTGTCGATACATATCCAAAGTTTGAGGCCTAGAAGTGTCAAAACAATTACCAAGGATTTCCCACCAAGCCAATCTCGTTAACTATGACATTGCTAAAATGTTTGAATGAAGTGGTAATCCCTATAGCTGGAAACTCTCCCTATTCGCTCTACATCGCAAAAAATGGTGCTTGAATTAGACATCGTATGAGAAAGATATGAACTTGTGAAATCATGCTAAGATACATCAAACCCCCCTTCCATGACATCAAACATTGGTTAGAATTTTTTGATCTGCATGGTTTCTTTTCTTTAAAAGACGTTAACAAGAAAAAAAAATGATTCAAACATGCTAAAACACATTACAAATTCATATTAAATCTAATTCAAACTAAAACACTTCCAAATAAACATTATTTAAATTTAAATTAATTATAATTTGAGATTAAATAATTATTAAAAAAATATCAAAATGAAAGTTTAATAATAAAAGGAAAGGGTTGTTAATGAAAAAAGGTTCTTTTTTTTAATGGCATACATGCCTATCATCCTAAAGAGGTCGAGTTGGAGGAGGAGGTGGGGCCAATGGTCCACACGGCTCCCCCCCTTACTATTATATAAACCTTTTCATAACCATATTTCAGAACCCTCAATGCATACAATGTTTAAAAGGGGATCGAACACATCGTATTGGTCAACTGCTGACACAACACATTTAAAAATGGATCAAGTACATCGTATCATCATTAAGTTAAGAATCAAGTTCCCACACAATGACATTCAAACATGGATCGGTTGTTGATATAGCAGTTTTATATCACGAGTCAAGTCTCAACCACCTAGTGCATGTTGACATGTTCTTGAAAAAAAAACGTTTTTTAAATGATTGTTTAACATGGTCAGGTGGAGTGGAATATAAGGAGGTGGGATGGTCATTCGACCCCCTTCCTTACTTCATGTGAAACAATTCAAAGTTGAGGTAAAGTAAAGGGGGTCTCACAACCACCCCCATTAGATATACCACCCCTCATAACATCAAGCAATGGAAAGTGTTTGAAGATGACGAGTAGGTCAAAAGGTTCTTGACCCTAATCAATGACAATTCAAATTTGAACATAGATTTCAATGATGATGATGATGGGATAGATATGGAAACTAATCAATCCACGAATCATTTTTTAACTAAAATACTGAGAGGAAAACAGTCATACAACTTGAGATAAATTCATCCCAAGAGGGATAGTTTCACTAGAGGGACTATTCAACTCAAACAATGTACCCCTGAAGCCCTCTAAGAAGCAAAAAATATCAAAGGTATATGATTGAAACTTAGGTGCAAAAGATGATAGAAAACTCATCAAAGTATCTAAGACCCTATCTCATGAAGAAAAAGATAAGTACGTATAGGTGTTCAAAGAATTTGAATATGTATTGTCATGGAGGTATAAATATCTCAAGACCTACGGCCTTGCCATATACCATGATTAGATCCCCTTGAAACAAGACACCCAACCTTTCAGGGAGAAGTAAATACAACTAAATTCTATGCTACATCTTTTGGTAGAAAGAGATATGAAGAAATTATGTGCTGCAAAAATTATTTATCCCAGTCAAATACATAGAATGGTTGGAAAACCCGGTGTCTGTCAGGAAGAAAAATGGGGTAATAAGGCTCTGCATAGACTTCAAAATTTGAACATAGTCCCCTCAAAGAAAATTACCCCCTACCCAAGATGGATCAAATGATACAAAAGTAGTGGGGTCTGAAAGGATGTCCAAGTTGGATGATTTCTCAAGATACAATCAAGTCAAGATGGACATGATGTACTAAAGACTACATTTACCACTTCATGGAGAACATTTTTATATGTGAGGATTCCTTTTGGGTGAGTAAATGTCAGTACTAAATAATTTTTAATTATGATATATCTTAATGAATTGATTGTCTACTCAAAAAAATTTGTTGAACATCTAGAACATCTGAGGTAGGTTTTAGAGAGATGTAGGAAGTTTATCATATCCCTCAACCCCAAGAAATATTTCTTTGGGATGGTAGAAGGAAAATTATTGGGAGATACAATAGTTGCAAAAGGGGTCAATATTGATCTGTAGAGGGTATAAGAAATAAATACCATCTCCTTTCCTAGACACAAGAAATTTGTCCAATCATTTTTTGGGAAGATAAATTTCTCTGAAGATTCATACCCAACTTTTCTGAAATCAATAAGAAAATGATCAAAGTGATAAAGAAATATAGTGAGATTAAATGGGATGATCCAGCTAAATAATCCTTCTCAATAATGAAGAAAGTAGTGGGAGAAGTCCATGTGTTAGAAATCCCTGACTGAAAGAAGGACTTCATGATTTTCCCCTTTGCCTTTGATCACACTATTGTTGGATTCCTCCTATAGAATAATGATGAGGGACATGAGAAACCCATTCCATTTTTCATCAAATACCTTAGAGATGTAGATTTGAAGTATGACATCATGGAAAATAAATCTTATGCTATAGTAAAATCCTTGAAATATTTTAAAGAAAACATATTGCAGTCCAAAATAGTATCCTATGTCCCCACATATCTTAGTCAAGGACATGCCCTACAATCTAGAAGTGGATGGAAAGAGGGGGAAGTGAATCAATTTTTTTTTAAGAATATGACATGGTGATGAAACCTACCAAGTTTATTAAAGGTTAGGGGATGGAAAAATTATGTATGAAACTCGCCTGCAAGTAGTGGGAATAAACACAATGGAAGATGAGGAGACTAGATACCTAGAAGTAGAATATGGATCATATATCAAGGATTTCTATCACATATTCCCATGATACCAAGATATAGAAAATATGTTGGACGCTGACCTTTGTCCGCAAGGAATGGACAAGTCCCATAGGAGGTATTTAATAAATAGAGATGCAAAGTATTGTTCTATTGGGGATCAAATACAATGGATAAACCCAAATGGACTACTACTTAGATGTATGATGGAAGAGGAGGAAGATTTGTGGAGGTTGTTTTGTATCCATAGCTATATCTCACAAGATCCTAAGGTTTGGATATATATATCCAACCCTATTCTCTAATGTGCATAAATTTGTTAGGGTCATCCATGAGTTTCATTGTTTTGTTGGAAGATAGAACATCCCTACCTTTCCATTGATGCCAGTGCAAGTAGAAGATCCTTTCCAACAATGGGGTCTTGGTTTCATAGGTGAGATACACTCCTCACCTATTAGGCAGCATAAATGTATATTCATAACTACTAATTGTTTTACCAAATGGGTAGAATCCATCCATAAAATATATTCCACTAACCAAGTTGTCATCAAATTCCTTGAAAAAAGAATATTGTCTAGGTTCATCTACCCTTAGAAAAAATCATTGATAATGACAAGGAATTTTCCTCATTAGGGATAGAAATTTTTTACTGGAAATACAACATCATCCTAAGTCATTTATCCACATACTGAACTCAAATAAATGGACAAGATAAGTCTGAAAATAAGAACCTCGTGAAGATCATCAAGAAGAACCTTGCATGCAACAAAAGATCATGGGACTCCCAACTCAGATATTCCCTATAGAAAAGCAAGGTCAACACAAAGAGGGATACAAGTAAATCTTCTTTCCTTCTTGTCTATGTCATGGAGATAGTCCTACATTCTCAATTGGAGATTCTTTTAATGAAATTGCTATCAGATACAATATTTGAACTTGATAAGGTCGAGAGAAGGATAAATAAGTTGGTTGAAGTCCAAGAAAAAAGAACCCAAAAGCATTCAAAATTAATGAGTATCAAGATAAGATGAATGTGGTCTTAGAAAAAACTGCCAAGACCAAGAGTTTTGTGAAAGGAGATAGAGTTCTCCTATGGGATAAAAGACATGAAAACCCTAGCAAGTATTGGAAATTTGACAACTAATGGATGGGCCCATATGTCATAAAGTATGTTCCCAAATTCTCAATGCTTTCCATTTGATTAACCTAGAGGGTAAATGGTTTGATTTTCCTATAAATGGTAGGAACCTAAATCACTTCATGTATTCCTAAGTGCAAGCCTAATATATGACCCCTAGAAGTTCCACCATGTACAATAACTTTTTCTTTCAAATTTTTAGTTATGTAAATTTGTTTCCTATATATGTCCTTTCCTTTTATATTTTTAGGTTTAGTTGTTTTTTCTACCAAGACTACAAACAAAGAAAATTCTCCATGGAATAATGGATTAAGTCATTGATTTACTCACCCCAAAGTTTGTATCTTGGCACCTCATAGGGAGGATTCATCCCATAGAAGGAGCCAACGTTATCTCCTTGCTAATCTTGTTATCACCTTGTTGATCCCAAAGCACGTACTTGGGCAATTTCATTTGAAACCAAGCCTTGATTTCATAGATTTCACATATTCACAGATTCCTTCACACTTAGCCAAATTTTCCTTAATGTTTTAGCAATTGGAACCCTTTGTGTATATATTAAACCTTGGATTTTTATTCCTTAGACAAACTTTTCTTTAATCTTGATTTACAAATCAACCTTGATTTTGAAATCAAGCTATATTTTTAAATCAAACCTCCTTCACCTATTCAAGTGGTTTCCTTGGCTAATTTCAAGATTGGGCTTGATTCCTCAATTGGTCCCCCTTATCATTGTTCAAGTGGAAGCCATGGTTGAAATCTAGATAGAGTTCAATTCCTCAATTGGGCCCCCTTCTCACTATTTGAGTGGATGGCATGGTTGATTTCAAGATCATACCCAATTCCTCAATTGAGGCCCCTTCTTATTGTTCAAACTGTCACTCTGTCCCAATTTTAAAGTTCATCTTGATTCCTCAAGAAGATCTCGTTTATTGAAGTTCAAATATGTTAAAAGGCATCCAAATTCAAAGGCAAATGAAGGCCCATACTCTAAGTAAATAGGTTGTACTACGAGGAGAAGAAACCTAGAAATAAATATTCGCATGGAAAGAAATCTCCA
>JASDQU010737735.1:88027-104985 GCA_032191745.1 Picea mariana | reverse complement strand
TTAATAGGGGGGGGGGGTCCAGAATCAGGCATGCATCTCTCGAGCGGCCAGGATTAGAGCACCCAGATCAATGGCTCTCAAGCAATTCTGGCCCCCCTTTGCCATCCTACCTTTAATTAAAGGGGGGGGTCCGGAATGGTGGAATGTTAATGTGGGCCCCCCTTCCTGTCCTGTCACTGTCTAAGTCATCCTCCCCGTTGCCACCTGTTCTCCACCTACCACCACCCTCTTCCCCCGTCATCTGTCCAACTTCCCTCTTTCCATCCACATTGCCCATCCTCAGCTCATCGCCCTCTCATCTCCTGCCATGTGTCCCTCTCACTCCCAGTCACCTCCACTTGTATGATCATCTCTTTTTACTCCGTGTCCACCTGTACCCCCGCACTCCACACACCTTCCTCCTCTTTCCTATTCAGACGGTGTGGAATTCCTCAGCTTATGTCACAGCTCTTGTTTCCTCTCCATCACCTTCACAGTGTTGATGTCATTGCTCCCATCATACCCTCTTTCACATCCGCCATAGGGGTCCCTCGTAGTAGTCCAGCGAAGCAGCATCCAAAGAGGGACCGTTCAGCTGATCCAGGTGGCACCATTAGGAGACCTCTACATCCCAGAAGGCAGAGTTGACCGAGGTTGTCCCCAGTCCCAAGAAAGCAGTTATTGTGGTTGTTGCTAGTGGTTGAGCATCATCTCCGCCATAAAAAGAAAGTCCAGCAAAGGACTAAAGCTGGTCGATTCATCTGCAGCAGGACAGTCCGAAATCTGATAACATCTGTCTTGGGTGCATGTTCGGCCAGAGTCTGCATGCGCAGACTGTCAGAAGACATGCAGATGCAATTTTTTTAATGCAACATCTTTTTTTTTCTGCTGTTGTTGTTTTGAGTATATGTAGGCATTTTTGCCATTTTTGTAGGCATCGATGGTTGAGCTAGGCTCCCGATTGTAAAGTTTTGATGAAGCGTTGGTCGCTCTGGTTATGTATTGGCATTTGAGACTTCTTACTTTATGGATGTCAGCTTCGTTCCACCCCTTTGTTTACACTGTGTTAGAACAGCTCGGAATTGGAGGATCCAGTCGAGTTGCGCTATTATAGGATGATGTAGGTTGGATCACTGTAATAGTCGCAGGGTTTCTAATCAGTTCTTGTGCTTTCTCAATGCTGAATGGCTCGTAATTGGAGGATCCAATTGATCCACCTTTCAGTTCTTTGAAACTCAGGGTCAAGAGAAACTTGTCTTCTGAGTTTTTCCTCCTCAAGTTGTCGAAGGCCTAATGCCTGAGGCTGCCTTTCTCACTCATCTCATTAAATCTTCCATCTATCCATCTTATACTCAGCTTACTGACGAAAGTTGGATCAAGACCTCCCTTTTTTTCTACACACCAGGCCCAATTTCCTGAGTTAAAGCTATATCTTCTTGAGTCTCTATCCATTCGATCACCCCATTAAAAAAATTGTGACATAAAACTGATGGGCATTGGGCTCTGCTCCTACAAGCAATCTAGGAGTGACTTCTGACAGTAGCAGATGGGATGAAGTCGATGGAAGGAGACCCAATGAAAGGAGAGAATTGAGGCATCTCTCATCATTCAACACGAGGTACAAAGAAGGAGATTGATGATTTGGAGGAAATTAGACAAAGAACATGTTCATGAACCAATGACCCTATGCATCTTTTGTGTGTGCCAGATGAAAGAGGGACTCCAAAAAGGCCCTCTGAATAGCAGCCAATAAGGAAAATTGCTGACAAAGGAAAGGAAACAACCAATAAGGCTAATAGAATTCACGACACTGCAAAAATCCCAATGTGTGAATAGATTTCTTGTCGTTGAACAAAAGGGAAACCCCCAAGTCAGTGACCAATGGTGAAATGTCAACTCCTAGGTTCAAGGTTACCTACTAATGATGAAAGTAGGACCAAGGTGCGTGATAGGACTATAAATTCATGTAATTCTGAGACACAGTGAGGGTATGGCTGACATGCAAAGTCAAGAGTTCTGAGGGATGGTTGACACAGGTTGATAGACATCCTTTGAACAAGAGCATGAGACATATGGAAGACTTTAGCAACATAGAATCAATGATGAAAATTTGTGATGCAGGAGGCATCAATCAAAATCTCCATAGAGACTAGAAGAGTAACCAGTCAAGGGAGTAAACTATCAATAACGAGCTCAACTTCCTAAGGTCATGCTAAACCCAAAATTTTGATGACATTTGGACTCGAAAGTTTGTGCTCTATTCAAAGGAGACACGATTGATGCCAATATAAGATAATATTCTTTTCCCGACTGTCTTTCTTTTTTTCATATTCAAATGAATGCTATGATAGAGAGGAGGAAATGAGTGTCGCAAGTAAGAAACTAGTTTCAGTGGTGGAACATACCTATTCTCAATGCAAGGAGGTGCATGCGGGAGATCGACACTCGCGGGAATTTTTCCTCTTTGGTATAGGGTGACAATCTGCAAAGGATATAAACAAGGCTCTTCTTGGCTGATGATGCAAACTGTTGAGTTGAAAGTCTTATAATGCAAAAGTGAGAACCAGAAATAGGATCAATACTACAAGCAAGAGAATGAGATATAATTACAACTTAACGCCAAAAATTCCCTTTTTCGTAATCTTAGTCTACTTGGTTTGAAAAAGGGGTAAACTTACACCAAATAGATGTCCTTTAAAATCCAATTTACGAGTGTGAAAGAGACAAATTCACTCAACAATCTTTTTTTCTTTTTGAGAGATTCAGAAAAGAGATTAAACCAG
Organism: Picea mariana; assembly: GCA_032191745.1. NCBI lineage: Eukaryota > Viridiplantae > Streptophyta > Pinopsida > Pinales > Pinaceae > Picea > Picea mariana. Next base: position 102,223 of record JASDQU010737735.1, on the reverse strand, counting down.
ACTCCTTCGGAGTCCCCTAAGTACTGGTCATTAGTCTTATCAGTAATAAATGAGGTTCAAACATAAATTCATGTATTAACTACAAGGGACTCCCGATCCTATGAACAAAAATATCTGCATGGGCACCGAATGGAGTAGGGGATCTAACTAGGGTACCCAAGTTTGGTAAGTCTTTACCATTCAATAACGATACTTGCAGATAGAAGGTTCCTTGTCACTATTAAATGGGTCCATACCTAAGGCATATGAGTTGTAGTCATAGGATGATGAAAGTGTGCCTAATGGATTGGTGACCTATTCTATATGTTGGATGATGAAAATACCTATCCAAAGTTATGAATGGGTGACATGGTGCTAAAAACTGCAAGAAGCCCTGGATAAAACCACCAAAACCAGCTCCCTCCATTTTTGTGTTAGTCCATTAGGAAAAAATACTAGACAAAACTATGTAAAGTGGGTAAACGTTTTCTATAAATAGTAAAAAAAACAAATTTACAATACCATTTGTATTTTTTATCCAAATAGTGTATTTTGGACCAAATTTCCCCTGAATTTCAACTACTAATTATGGGAGCCACAAGCGACAAAATCAACAACTATCTGGACCAGATAATTCATATTGCTCCTCTATTTATTTATAGTGGATTAAAATTTGCAATTAGGTTTACTTTTTTGAGTATTTTAGGGCACAATTTAGAAACTAAGGTGTACGCAGACTATAGATCGTCGGGCTACATATATGCATACCTATACACGATTGTTTACAAAACAACCAGCGTATAAGCATCCCTATACATGACTATGTAAATTGTAGCTCACGTACATGTCCATGGATAAGATTTTTAAGATGTTTCTAACTCAAAAAATGGTTTGAATCTTGTAGGATGGTGCTGGAGTGGAGAAAAACAAAGCATGAAGAGGTGGATGTTGCAGTGGAGAGAGATCCAGGGGATCAAATGGCCTTAAAAAAATGTGAGCTATACAATTTGTTGTCTCTCAAAGGTATGAGGGCTCAAGTGAGACTGATTCAACTGCTTGTGAACTACTGGTATCCAGATACTGAGACTTTCAACCTTGATGGAAAACCATTAAAGATTGAAGTTGAGGACATCTACATATTGATAGGATTTTCACATCGAGGTGAGGTGGTCAAACTCAAAGCCCGGGGAGCTAGGAGTGGCATGAACATAGAGGATTACATAGCCACTCATTGCATTGTAGGGACCAAAAGGCTAGGGATCCAACTCCCTATTAGAGATATCAGCAATCTGATTCTCAAGATTATTGTCCTAGTGTTGACATGGATCACAGGGTCGACCTCTTTACACCAGGCATCGAGGCCACTTATGTTCTATTCAATGGAGTGCTTGCGACCCATGGTTTGTGACTAGTGCACCTCACTACTAGCCAACATGAAGAACCATCTCACAGACTGCATAGTGGGTAGAAAGAGGAACTTCAGGTTCGCGTTTATCCTTTGTAGTTTTTTCTTCGAGCAGGTTCTAGGATTGGGCCATAGAGTTGAGATTGTTATGCATGGACCTTGCGATCCATCCATGGCACGGTGGACTGAGGTGATGAGGCGACAAGGGTGTGGTAGGGTGCCAACACCCTACAATGATGAGTTTTTAATCTAGTGGATTCGATAGGTGAGGACTACCCTTACGTAGGGATTGACTACGGAGGAGATCCAAACATGTCGTTACAACCAGGTTCTATCTACAGAGACATAGTTATGCCAATGTTTTTGAATATTTCATTTTTTTTGTATTTTTGCATAAGAAACCAAAATTATTTTTGGATGATGTCAAGTACTAACTAGACATGTGTGTGATGCAGACGTGAGTCCACGATGACTGGCCGGATTTTCACAATACTGGGGGGATGAGACAATGGGAGGGGATGCCGATAGAGTTCTTCAAAATGTGTAGGGAAACCTATCTCGTTTGATGCAGAGGATTCCCATGGTTCAGGTAGAGGATCTGTTGGAGGTGATGCAACGACAGGTGGTAGGTGTGCCCCGTTCTTTGGTATGACTCTTTTAGTCTCTCACAAATGCCATAGTATTCTATCATGACACTCATATGGAACCATAGGCGTATACGTCATGATTACTATATGATAGACCGTATGTGTATTTTGAGGGTGTGAGCACCAATTTTTTACTATAAAATCATATTTTTTGGAGAGATGAAATATATAAAAACATTGATCTTTGGATTTACTTATATTACAATGTGTACATTGATGAACGTGTTTTCTTTGCTTTAGTTATGTGACAAATGCCAATCTAAAACAAAATTAGCATATGCATTAGATACATGATTATAACTTCTAAGTATGTGATGATAAGTAATAAAATCAAAATGGCATTCCAAAAGTCGCACCTGTAATATCTTCGACGTAGAGTAGAGTCATGCACATGGTAACTGTCGTTCAACTGACATATTACTAAATGGGAGTCCAAGAAAACTTTTAAAGAGTGAATACCATGTGAAATGGCATCGCACAAAAGTTCTATCACGACGCTATATTTGACCACATTATTAATGGATGGAACTAGGAAAACACCACCTAAAGATACCAATAGACCTTCAGGTGAGTAAACAACCTAAGCGAAAAAAGCCAAGTTTCATGTATGACGACTGGCCTCATCTATGAATCCTAAGTAGATTGAAGACTTCGTTGACATATGCCAACCAAGAGAAAAATTGATAAGCAAGATGAATATAAAAAAGAGGGAAAATGTATATACACTAAAATACATTAGTATAAAAAGATTTATGCCCAAGCATGGGGCTCAAGCGTAATATATTTTCAAATAGATCCCATTCCTGGGCTCAACCATCATTTTCCCTTCATAATCTTCTAATTCATAGGCTCCATTTTCTAAGACACATCGCACGATATAGGGATCGTGCCACATGGGTTTGAAGTTTCCTTCCCCCAATGGTTCTTTGGCTTGTTCATACAGAAGGACCAAGTCACCCTCAATGTACTGTCGAGGATAGAAAAACTTATCATATTGGACATTGACATGTATTTTATTCACTTCGATAGCCATGGAGGCATCTCGACATCGCTCATATAGACTCTCTAGGTGTACGAGGCATTGTTCGATATCAGAAGTGTCAGGTAGGAGCACAACTGCCAATATAAGAGAAGGGATTTCACATTCAATAGGTGGAAAGGTGAAAAACCAGCGAAAGTCTTAACTGAGGTTTGATATGCCCAAAGTGATAGATAAAGCATGATATGCTAGTCAGATTTGCTCTGGATGATAGTTTTATGCAAAATGGTCTTGAGAGACTTGTTCACGACCTCTACTTGTACATTTTCCTAGGGGTAGTAAGGGGAAGAATGACCATGTATAAACCCCATTTTTGATGCTAATTATTTCATCATTTCATTCTGAAAGTGACTTCCATGATTAGTGACAATCGCACTTGGGATTCTGCACCTGGCTATAATTTGATTGAATACAAAGAAGGTAGGATTTTTACCATTGGATTTAATATTAGGCATGGCCTCAACCCACTTAGTGAAGTAGTCTATGACCACGATAATGTGTTTATGTCCCCCAGTTGAAGGTGGGTTGAAACCCACAAAATCCACCCTCCACTTGGTGAAGGGACCGACGATAATGACTAGATGGAGAGGGGATGGATGTGAGCGCATTTTCCGAGTGAACAAATGGCAGGGGTGATAATTATTAACCGCTTCGATGCAATATTTAAAATCATACGACCCAAAATAATTGGCTTGCAAAATTTTCTAGGTTGTCGCAAGCTCAAATAGATGACCACCACAAGCCCCATTGTTGCAATCGTTTAGAATAGACTCATCTTCTTTGTGAGTCAAACAACAACGCAAGATATTTTCTACTCCTCGATGATATAGAGTGGCGTTGATGATAAGGTAATTCTTATATTGGTATTGTATACATCGTCAGTCATCTCACGAGAGATGCTGAGCGAACTTCAATGTTTGAATATATACAACGATATCTCCATACCAGGGGTCTGATGACAAGACAAGGAAAATGTGTTCATACATAAATGAATCAACATGAATAACATCTGATCAATGAGATTTCTATGGTGAGGATTTTCATCAATAACATCCTCATCTAACCGAGGGAAGTCAGATATTAACTCTGCAAAAACTAGTGATATTTTGGACTTCGCAGAACGAAATCAAGATCAAATTCTTGTAGAATGACAATCCATTTATTGTACTTTCCCCCAATGATATGCCTAATAAGGATGTATTGAAATGAATTGACATCAACAACCACAGTAGTTTTGCAAAGCAATATATAGTGTCGTAATTGTTGAACTACATGCACGACAACCAAAGCTATCTTTTCAACATGAGAATATTTGAGTTCAGGGCCGAATAAGTTTCCAATAAGATAGTAAATGACGTGCTGACAGAGATTGTCATTCTCCTAAACAAACACCATACCAATCGTTTCATTGGACGTGGTGATATAAAGCAAGTAATCCCTACCATAGTCTGGAGACTTCAGCAGAGGCGTCAATACCAAGGATTTCTTCAAAGCATCGAAGGATCCATGTGATTTCTCATCCCATATAAAAGGAGTGTCCTTCTTTAAGAGAGGCATGAAAACATTAGTAATATTGGCATAGTTCACTATAAACCATCGTAAAAATTTAGCTTTCCCCTATAAACCTTGAAGTTGACGAACAATGTGTGGGGGAGGGAATCGAAGTATTGCCTCAACCTTTAACGGATCTACCATGATCCCAGTCTCAGAAAATAAAAATCCTAGAATTCAACCTTACCTAATGCAAAATATGCATTTATGAGGGTTGAAACAAATGAGATAATGGTGACATATTTCAAAAACTAGCCAAAGGTGGTGATCCACTCTCTTACGGGAGTGAGCAGCGAGATCATCAAGATAGGCTTCAACTATATTCTTGAGATCGTGAAATGTGAAGATCATAGCTCGTTGGACTATTGCTATGATGTTTTTAAGGCTGAAAGGCATCTTATGGTATGAGAATGTACCCCAAGGGAAAAAAAATTCCCTCTTATGATGGTCCTCAGGATTAATCTAAATTTGGTTATACCCTAAAAATCCATCCATAAAAGAAAAAAAATTGCTTCTTTCACATTCATCGAGAATCTGATCAATGAAGGGTGTCATGAAGTTGTCTTTGGGACAGGATTTGTTTAGGTCACAAAAATCCATGCATACATAGATGGTTCATTTCTTTTTATTTAGAGGAATAGGATTAGATACCCATTCAGTGACTGGAACCATGTAGATAAAGACAGTTTTAAGCAATTTTTCTACCTCTTCCTTAATAGCAGGGGCCTTCCTAGGATTGAAAAATCTAAGTCGTTTTCAAACAGGCTTAGCATTCAGGTAGGTTTTAATCTCATGTTTGACAATTTGAGGGTCTATTCCTGGCATCTTTTGATATGACCAAGTGAATACATCGTGAAATTATTTGAAGAGCTTGGTGTAGATCATAATTTATTTCGGCAAACAATCCACACCGATGTATCCATTTTCAACCTTGCCAGGAATACAAGAGATATCGATCTTGACGATAGGAGATATACTCTCCATGTTTCCTTTGGCATAAATGTCGTGCATATCAAGTGGAACTATGACGTGAATGACTATCTCACTCAAGGTAGATTTAAAATTATGGCAAGCTCTGGGAGAAAATAAGAGCGATGATGCATATCATCCCATGGATTGTCAGAACCATTCATGGCCTCTATGATAGCTTCACCCGATGGTAATGTCTCATCAAAGAGGTCAAGTGAAAAATACAATGAAGTGGCCCACATGGTTTCTAGAACAAGATCATCCTCATTCATCTGCGAGGTAAAAGGATATGGATCGACGGAAGAGTAAAAAACAACTTGATACACTATCTTTGATGTCGATAGTGGCATGGACATTCCAGTATGTGACTAACATTCACAAGATGTAGTCAAGGAAGGTAGGGTCCAAGGATCGTTAAAACACAAAGTGCAGAAAGACACAAACCTATTTGATGGAGAAGACCTACTAGACATGGCGTATATATGATGAATTGGTTCCATGAAGTTGAAGGTACCCATAAGGGATGAATACAATCTGACACCAATATTCTCAGTTGTTGGTTGATAATTGTCGATCATGGGGATTGACGATCCAACCGATGCATTGGGGCTACTGTACACAAAGGATAACTGGTCCATCGTCATGATATTCCCATCATGAGGAAAACAAAGAGTGTGGAAGATAGATGATACGATTACAGTCATAGAATAAATCCAATTGCATCCTAGTAACAAGTTATAGTAGAGGGGCACATATACCACCTCGACATACACCTCTACTGTCTTCCAACCTAACTAGACCGAGAAGGAAATAAAAATACCGTGAGGGAGAAATGAATGACCATTAAAAGAAGTCAACATGGTCAGAGATTGAGAAAGGGTCGGAGATCCGAGGGCTTTCCAACAGACCAGGGACATCACACATGTTGTAGCACCTTCATCAACAATAGTACGTTTGATGGTATAATTTGAGTAATCCATGTGGATTTGGAATGCCACATGGTAAGGCAAGTGAGGCTTCACATCCATGATGTCAAACATGATAACTTTAGAGCCACAAGGGTATAGAGCTCCTAACATAGTTAACTAGGCATTCCTCTGTGAAGGACACGTCTAGAGTACCTCCACAGCCAACATCGCACAAGGGGTTTGACCAAAATCCTCAACAATAGAGTAATTTTGGTCAGATATAGAATTAATATTGTGGGTAGAGTGCTTGATTACTCCTTTCAGAATACAAGGTGGGGGATCGAGTGTTTTTTATCTATAAAGGCGTATCCAGAGGAGGGGGAGACTCTAAAATAGGTACAGTCTATGGAGAACTGTAATCATGAGACTGAGTGGCTACATTAACCTCATATTTAACCATATTGATGCATAGACGGTCACCGTCTTGCCTCGGTAGGTTTTACTCCCACTCGCCACATTTTCGACATTTGAGGAGTTCGAGGCCATGTGTTGATTATGTGGAAAAGGATTAGTCAACACAGCGGGCGGTAGAGATAAAATCCTCGCACCTTCCGCAAGTTTGGGAGATAAGTGGGAAAGGATGTATTTTGTACCAAGCTTGCAAGAAAACTTCACCTTTTGCCTTTATTTCTTGCCCTCACCAACATTATTATTCGACTTCTCATTATTACCATTGTCCTTGGTTTTATTATTATGCTTTTCACCCTTACGATTGATACCACGTCCTTTAATTTTATTCCCTCTTGGTTGCTGGTTACCATTCGGGTTAGTCGATGACTACACAGAATGTACATCCATCAACTGAGTTGGAGGGGAGGAAACAAACGAAGATGTCCCTCCTACATACCGGTTTAGTGACAAATATTTCAATTGGCTTGTCACCAAGTCTGTAGATTTCACATTGGTAGACCCTACAATTCCATCGGCATGAGGCCTAGGATTTTGTCTAGGGTCATAATTTGACCTCAATGCATATGGAAGAATCTCATACAACATCCTAGACTAAGCATATATAAGATCTAACTATTGGGATTTAAAAATCACTTCTTCCTCAGATGTAATCCTGGATGTAGAAACATCCCTCGAAATATAAGGCTGTAGAGACTTAAGGAACCACTCTAGAAGGAATTCTGGGGGTATGTAGGCCTTTATAAGCCTCTTCTATATACTCCACTCTTGGATTTGATCCTATATATGGGTGGATTTGTCCTGACGGAAGGATGAGATATGTTTTATTTCAGCATCGTAACAAACCATAAATTGGAAGTAGTTGAGAAAGACTAAAACCATCTGATTAAAATTTTCATACGTCCCCCTTGGTAGATATATATACCATTTCACGAAGACCCCCATGAGGGTGCATTGAAACAATATTAAATCAATAGAATTGTTGTTATGGGAGTTCGAAGAGAACCAAAGGCGAAAAGTAGTGATGTGATCACCAGGATCCTCACCAGTCTTTCCTTTGAATTTTGGAATATCCAAAGGAAGCTTGGTGGGGATGGGGGTCCATTTTGGATCATGACCCACAAGGTCATTCATCAATATAGACAAGTCTGGCATATTGAGTGTGTCCATAAAAGAGAGACAGGGTTGCGACATCTGGCCCTGAGCTCCATGGAAAGATTATTGTTGGATAATCACAACCCATCTAGGGTTCTGGTATGCACCATGGCCCTATCTGGGATTGTAAGACCCTCCTCCAAATTGATTCATTAGGGGTTTTTGGGCACCATTCCAGTAGGAATGTTATGATGAGGATTGTAACAATTTCCCCCTACTGGAGTGGCTCCAGGTTGGGGGTTTCCCAAGGCATGAAACTGGCCTCCTCCAGGTGTGAATCCGAAGGATAAAGGTGGATTCGTCATGCCAAACATGTTGGTCAGAATTGGTACAGAGGAGGTAGGTGTAAAGGAAAAACCATAAGAAATAGCTTGTCCAACGGTTTGGCTACTCCATCAAAGAGCATTAGGACCAGGATTAGACCTGGGGTGAAAAGGAGGAAGACCTCCAACTGTAGGAGTCGTTTGTGGGATATAAGAACCACCAAATGAAAATAGAGTATGTGGAGGAACCATGCCCCCAAGTCCAATAATAGTATTCGAAGTAGATGCTGGGATGGAGGATGAAAATTGTGATGTGAAATTTGACATACCATAAGAAAAATGGCTAGAGGCCATAGGGATGGACGCAATATTGTAACTCAGTGAGTGACAAATGGAGCCAAAGGGTTCATGGCTATAGGTTGAATGTTCACTATAGGACAGACAAGAGTGATGATATGAACCTCCAACACTTCAACCATTGTGGTTGAAAGTGTCAAAGGAGTATCGTTAACTATAGTGGGTATGGGAGTTGAAGGAATCCCACTATCTTTCTGACTCAATTTATTACTCATTCTTGTATTATCACAAGTTTGGTATGTGGAGGTGTGTGTACCATGTTTGATAATTTATGCCTTTTAGAAGGCAAAGACTCAAGATGCGGTGGTAATCGTAACAAGTAGAGAGACATGTGGGGAAGAGGGTATGGTTCCATGATGACTCAAGACTCGAGATATAAAAAACAAATCCTAAGGCCAAATAGTAATCAAAGAGAAAACCAAAATAAACTAAACAAAATTCCAATATGCACACAAACAACATAAAGTGGTTGAAAGGGGCCTCCCTCTGTAAAGTAGGTATGTCTCGCCCAAGAGGGGCCTGAGACTCCCTGCAAAAGATTGGAGGTATATGAATTAGTTATAAGGGCCCTCCTGGGCTTATCAACCAATCGTTCAGATCACCCTAGAGAGGTATGCCTCCATAAAGGTTGTGTTTTGTCCGACCCTTATCTGACCTAGGGTACCTGCAGAATAACCCTTGCAAGTAACCTATGTGGTACCTATGTCAAGCAACTATGCAACCACGATATAACCGATGCGCAGGATAATGGTTGTAAGTCAGGTCTACCTTATGGGCAGGGTAACAAAGCCTAAAACCTTGAAATCACCGCCTCTCACAGAGGTAAAGGTACTAGCAAGATCCCCATATACAAACAAATCCCTAGAAATATATCTGAAACTAAGAAGCTATTTGGGGGATATCCCCTCAACCAACCTCACGCGACCTCATGATTAACTCTTGTGTAAGCGGAGCCTCCTGACATCACCAATTATACAATGGATTTCACCACTCCCTTAGTTAGACACATATGTTTATTTAATAACCTTGGATAATTTTACTCACAAAATCCTATTCCAAGGCTCTAAATCCTAAGCTAGTTTGTGCACCCTAGAAAATAAAATTGTTTCTAATCAATTTTAAATTATCAACGTTTCTTTTAGTGGCCTTTCTTACTCAAAAAAGGTGTGGTTCTGAAAATAATGATGTTATGAATCAACAAGTAAAATAAATTAATATGAATAAAATGCAAAGTCCTAACCTCAATTCCCAATAAATGATAAGCTTTTCAAAATTAAATTTTCAATTTAGTTCCGCAATTCCAAATAAGATGCAATCTTTCTATACATGTACTAAGATCAATGATAAGGACCGAAAAGATCAAATGCCAACAATGCAAAATGCTTAATATTTTTTTATTTTCAATATAAAATAATGAAAATGCAAGGATTGAACAATAACTTGATATAAAGATTCTACTGTATGTAATCATAGAAAAACTAAGTAGTATATCAAGAAGAAAACACCCAGCCCAAGATGCAAGGACAATCAATGAAAATGATGATGAGAAATGCACCGCCTGAAAATTTAACTAAAGAAAGGTTTCCTATCATTCCAAAGCCACTTAACAGTCATAAAAGAGATCCGAGAAGACTCAACGACCATCAAAACTTACCCAACATACATCAAACTAAACAACCAATCAAAAATGGATGATTTACGTGACTGTTCAAGAGAAACCCATGTATATACGACTCTTGCAGAAGGACAACATGCGTATGTACGTGACTATCAGGTAAAAATCCACATATATGTGTTAACACACTCCCAGGCTAAGGATAAGGCTAATAAACTCAGACTCAAAATGAACAGAGGTTGTGAAGCAATCATATGATAAGAAACTCAATATAAATGAGAGAAATCAAAGGAGAAAAATACTCCAAACCTCGAAAAAAAGATTCTATCCCCAGTATCGTTTCCATTTCTGTGATGAGGAAAATCTCTCTATGGCCAGGGGTAAACCACAACAAACGGAAATGACTGCATAAATCAACTCTAATCCTAGGTATGCTATATAAAAAAATATGCTAATGAGGCAAGATAAATATCCTACCTCATCCATATGTTTGATGAAGTCCACCATTGAGCACTTGACTCAAAGCAGTACACCTACAATGTGTCCTCAACAACCAAGAAACACAAGAATATGGTGATAATATATTAAGTTAGCACATTCAATATCATAATCCATCAACATTCATAGAAAATATGTCCATGGAATAACAATTCAAATATTTTCAAGATATTAATTGGATGAGAAAAGAGTATTTCTATTAAAATGTAATCAACAGAAGTGGATGAATTACAAACTTTCGTGTCGGCACGGTTCAGAACCGAGAAACCAATTCCCTTCCAGTTGGGCATCCACCACTTTAATCCTCCACCAAAGGAAAGATAATATAAGAGAGACAATGAGGTTCTCAATCAAGTAGGGAAGAGTTTAGGGGGTTGAACAATGTGTTCAGACTTAAAAGGACAAAGGAATGCAGACTCAATATGAAGTGAATAATTTATCCAGAGTAACTTTGCTCTCAAAGTTGAATTCTTCTCTCCTTTTTCAATAGCTTGGATATGGACCATTTATAGCCTTCAAGTAGAACTGAAGGTCCGATTTGGAACTTTTCTAGTATATGGAAGGTCAAGGATCATGGATCCCATGACATGACATGGAAACCCGACACTATTTCTTAATTTTGGGCACAAAAAACGATGTATGTGGGCTATAGTGGTGAAACTTGGGTATACAGATGTTGTATAATAGTTAGGATGCGTATATGTGGAAAAATATTGTTTTTAACTCTGGGATTTGCAAAAAGGGACTTCAAGTCTGCATAGGGAAATGGAAAAATGCCTTCTGAGCAAACTTTCATAGGGTGAGGCAAATATTTCTTTAACACAATGTTGTGATTTCAATGGGTTGATTAAAATTTGTTGATAATTGAGTGTTTATTAAATATTATGGAGTTAATTTTCTCAATTTTGAAAAATATTCTCAAATCCAAAAATATAATGTCTAGTTTCGTACGAAGTTATACTTATTTATAAGGTGTGATATCAATTTGATTTCATTCTATTAATTGATTTTTCTTAACTAAGAGTTGAAGATTTTGTAGCTACTTTTTTAATAAATATTAGTTATTAATTTAATTTGTTTTTGTTACAAGTGTCCATTACAGAGGTGCAATTAAACTTCAGTTTCCAAATATGCCAAAATAATCCATTTGGTTGGAACTCCTTATCTCCACGAGTTGAAATACTTAGGAAAGGAAAAGTTGTGAATCCTCGTTAGTTCACAGGAGATGAACTTCCATCTTCAAGTCCGGGCAAACAATTTTATGTTGTGTCGAGTATTGAGGAGGAAAACTTCCAACTTGATTTCTGAGAAAATAGTGAGGAATCTCACAAAACATCCAAAAACCCACTTGCATAACATAAGGACTTACCTCTCTTGCAGGATGTTTCCTCAAAAATGGAAATTTATGAGAGATATGATTGATTATTCAAAAATAATTTTATCAAAAATCATGTAGCGTCTGGTTTCTAAATTTTTCATCAATCTGTATGGTTGCACTCAACATTATCAAAATTAGGCACATGATTTTGGATTTAGAAGTATCATTGTAATGTTTAAATGTCATATCTTGAGAGCCTAAATGGGGACTGGAGGATGAAATAATAGATGGAGAAAGGATGGTCTTAGGAAAGGAGAGACATGTTCTATCACAATATATTTCTTGAAATATTTTGTATTTTGAGTTTGAATTTAGTTGTAGAGCTGATGCACTATTGTCAAGTTTTGTAAACTGATAGAAGACTCTCAAGTCTTTTGTTTGTATTTACAATTTGATACTATTATCATGTTTTGATTTTAATAAAATACTTTCTATTTGACAAATTTCATTCTTTATGAGTATGAGTTTGTATATTGTGCACTATTGTCGATTATGCAAGCTTATGTTTATTTAAAATCATTGATAAGCTATGTTTGATAATTGGTTTGAATTTGACAAATTGAATTATCAAATATGAATACGTGTATCTATAGTTTCTTATTAACTGTTTAATAGGTTCATTACAGGTATGAATTTTCTTTAATCGTTGTCTTTCTAGGTGAATTGTTTCCTTAGCTAGACAACTTTCTTATCTCATGTTCAATATATTTTAATCCTCCATATTGAGTGTGAGTATACATGTTTGATCTTTCCTTAGTAACTATTTACCGAGTTAATATTGATGTGTATTTTTTTAATTGTTATTAGTTTATATGAAATAATTCTATATCTTAATAGCTTACTTTTATCTCATGCTCAATCTTTTGTTATTCTTCTTTCTCCTAACTTAGACATCATGAATTAATTCTATGTCTCAGTTAGGATAGTTTAGGATTAGAATATAGATAGATTAATTATTTTATTTTCTACAATTAAGATTTAGCATAACTTTAAGGAAATTATTCATTCATTGGAGCAAAACCTTTATATGTGTAATTGGATCCATTATAACCAGTTGAAATCACCATCACAAATGGAAAAGAGTCTAATTGAGGCCCTGACCGGGTGATTTATTGAATGTTGATCATGGTCAATATTGGCCATCAAGAGAGACCAATGATTTTTTTCTTATAAGGATTTGTGAGACACCACCCCAACACAGAAAATGCATGAAGAGGAAAATCATAATCATTAGATAGTTGGGAAAGTGAACCGGAGTAGTATATGGTACTTTTCTCCATTTGGGGCTTTATCAAACCTCATCACAAGACTAAAAATGAATTATTAGACACAAATAATAGTAGAGTATCTAAGGAAGTGATCTAGAAAAGTGTAGGGTGTATTTTCAACACTGGTACATTTTCCATCCTTTTTGAAGGATACAAATTCATGCAAGGAAAGAAAAAACATTAGAGGCATTAAGAAAGTGGGCTAGAGAAGAGAGAAATGCATTGTTTTATGTTTAGAGGCCTATTGGATTCCACATCAAGATTAAAAATGAAGTAAGGGATAAAACGTAGTTGTTGAGGTGTTCTTGTATTGGAAAAACTAAGAGACCAGTGCATTTTAGACTCAGAATTTTTTTTTCACCTTTAAGTAAACAAAAAAATGTACCACCAATAAAAATGCATCATCCAAGGAGTTATTGAAACATGTCATATGAATATGAGATGCATTTTATTCTTTAGAGTGGCCAATATAAAATTTTCCTACCCGAGAAATATATAGTACCATGATGTTGGACAAACAATGTAACTAACCAATGGTTCGACTTAGATCAACTACTCCATAGAACCCTTTCTCATTGTTCATGAAAATTACAATTCATTTTTCTTTGTTGATTGTGTTTTATTGAGTGTTGCAGTAAGAAGTTGTCTTAGGATAACAAAAAGCACCAAGTGATAGATGGGTAAAATATAAGGTTA
>JASDQU010737735.1:72338-87977 GCA_032191745.1 Picea mariana | reverse complement strand
AACCAATGGTTCGACTTAGATCAACTACTCCATAGAACCCTTTCTCATTGTTCATGAAAATTACAATTCATTTTTCTTTGTTGATTGTGTTTTATTGAGTGTTGCAGTAAGAAGTTGTCTTAGGATAACAAAAAGCACCAAGTGATAGATGGGTAAAATATAAGGTTAGAATAATATTCCTCATACTTACTTATCAATCAACAGGTCACAAGGCATACTCGAATACCAATCTATAGATATTACTAATTTCTTATTTAAAGATTACAAGATATGATTGGAAATCTTGTCCAAAATCATGGGAAATAAAGCATGGTACTTGTTAGCACATATACATATTGGGATTATGATGTATCTATATGGGTTTCTAAAATGAAATAATCAGAGATTGCATGAAGCTCATGTTTTAATTTTGACAACAAATGTGATTTTCGGTAACTAAAAGATGAAATTTTATTGTTATTAGCTATGGAATGTTAAAGCATTCGATAGCTAAATGGTTCATTTACACCTATGGTAAGCTGCCGAATGTGCATAATATTACAAGTGACTAAAGGGCCCTATCAATATCCTTATCCACCATTTATACACATGATATAATTTGCTTATACGATGCCTAAATCGTTTTCAATCATCATTAGTCCCACTTCCTAAATTGCTTTCCATAATCATTAGTCTGACTTACCAAATCACTTTCGATAATCATTAGTCCGATTTTAAAGAAGTATGATGCTTTGTTTCCTCAATGTATAGTGAAGAATTCATAACCCTATATCGTGACAATAATTATAACCAGTTTGATTTAATGACCATCATCGTTCAAATACATTGAATCAATTGCTTGTATTTTTAAATTATTTAAAATTTTTCCATAGCCGCCCAAAGAACTTTCATCTTTCGATTCTCCATTCTTGAGCCCTTTTTATTCCTTCTTCTTGAATGATTATACTAAGTCAATTTTCTGCCCTTTCATATATTGTATCCTTCATCATCGGTCCGAATTTGAGCCATCTATGAATAATCACTAGTTTTTTGACATGAAAATTGCAAAAGGAGGTGTTATTCTTAGAAAGGAATTGTAGGACGTTACATATCTTGAGGTGAATATTGAAGCTTGTGATCTGTTTAAAAATGTTGGATGCTACAGGTTTTACCCAAAACTCCAAGGATATCATTAGGGTATCATAGAGGTGTTTGCTAAAAATTTTTATGGGGTTAAGATTCAACTTGGACCTGTTCTAATGAAAATAGATGAGGCAAGTATAAAAGAAGCTACAAAGATGTTGGGTGAAGGTGAAAAATGGTTTAAGACTACCTCATTCAATGAAATCAATTTTAGACCATTTCTAAAAAAGGAACATCAAAACATGAAATGGAAATGAGAAATTCCTATAAGTTATTTGAAGGATAAATGGAAGGAATTGTTGAATATATTTTAGGTTTATATCACGTGTGAATGGAGATATTGAAGTACTATGATTTATCATTTCATATTGCTTCTTCACTTCACTGGTAAGAAACCATTGAATATGCCTTATTATTTACTTAAAATCCTTAGCAAAATGACTTACAAAGTTCAGGCTAAGCCCCAGAAGGATAACAACAGTTTGTTTCACCATGTCCTAATCACAATTATAGTGTTAGAGAAGCTGAGTAGAAGGGATAAAACCTGGGGTTACCTTTTGTGTTGGGGAGATTTTGAAAAATAATGACAACCACAAGGAAAAGGATCTTCCTCAGAGAAAGTATAGAATCCGAAGACAAGTAAAAGAAAGAGGGGAGCATCGTCACCTATAGAACCTATAATAGAAGATTCCTCATCAAAGTCAAAGTAAATTAAAAGGAATCTTAAATTTGGAAAAGATATAGAGGGTCAAAGAAATTCCACTACTACAAACATCCTAAATTTTTCATATTCAGATTCAAATTCGGAGTCACCTGCTACAACAATTGAGACTCTAGAAAAGGAAATACCTGAAACATCATTAAAGAAAAGGGTTATTAAACAACCTAAGATTCATAAAATAAAAAAATATCTAGCAGAGTTATAGGTATTAGAAATGTATCTCAAAATATAGAATGAAACTCTTACATCTCTCAAAATTGGTTTTTCATTGGACAAATTAGCCATTACATATGAGATTCTAAAGCAAAAGAACAAGAAGCTTTGGAAACATAATAGAATATTGCAGAATATTAATAAGGTTTTGAGGTTTAAACTTTCTCTTACAAGACCAAAACCTAAAGCTCGTCTCAGTCTTGATACCTTAGAAGAAGAAACTCTCAGTTTTCATTAAGGTGCTTATGATAGATGGAGTAAGGTTAAAGACCGAACATCAACATTTTTGACCAATTTTGAAGAAGTTATAGGTTTCGACAACTAAAGTAGGGTTCAAATTTCATACTTAGCTGTTGAAATATCATTCCCAAAAAATTGGTAGCTAAGCGCACTATGTTTTGATCCCTCCAGCTACCGAAAGTTTTGTTATGGACAAAGAGCATAGAAATCTTCCCAAATCGATGCAGATTGGTTCCAGAACACTCTAGAAGTATTCCATAATGACATTTTAGTTGTGACACATTATCAAGTTGTTGCAACCACTTTCATATAGAATTAGATAAAGTTATTAAAGTAGTCAAAGTATGTCCTATTGTTTTGGGATTTTGTTGTAACTTCCCAAAATTTAGGGTACAAGTCATCAGGCAGTTGTTCCTATTTTAGGAAAAAGTTTATTTTTGTAACTAAACCTATCTAAAGGGGTTATACCTCCTGGAAACTATAAATTCTATGTTTTCTCATGTAAAAAGTGTTCGAATTTTAGCCAAAGAAGCTATTGGATTGTGTATCAAATTTTCAGAAACATCTTTATGAATTAATACACAAGCACTTTACTCTTGGAGGCAAATATTCATCATGGTGTTGTTCTCAATGTGTTTTTCTTGTTAAAGCTTATCTCCATTATTGTTTGTTCTTTCCAGTATTTAGCTGAGAGTAAAATGTTTGGAACTCATCTACATTTGATGCTCCATTCATACAATGAATACTTGTCATGTATTTAACAATTGTTGGTTCATAATTCATCCATGCTTGATGCTCTTCTCATAGTAATCAATCTTTATGTATTTCATCTGAAATTACATTGAGAACTCATCCTTTGCTAGATTCTTGCAGTGTGATGGGTTGTTCCTTTTGCTTTTCTACTGCCATCCAAAATATTGTCTATTGTTGAAGAATAACACTTACTTTTCCTTTGTTTTTTGAGAGTATACCACCAATTATTAGCTCAATATTTTAATTTCAGAATTTGACTCCATTTCCAAATGGTACTTTCTCTTTTGATTTTCCTATCATCTCTTTAAAACAAAAAGAAAAAAACTATATTATATTAGAATCTGACCTCTGAGTGTTATTGTTGTATATTTCTTGAGTGTGAATTCCTTTTGGCTTTTGAGAGAGCCCTCTCTGATTGTATAGGTCAGAATACAAATTAAAGCTGGTTGGAATGGTTACCTTGGGGTTTCTTTGATACAACCTAAAGAATATACCAAGTGATAACAGTAATTATAAGGGAAAATGTAACATCCCCACTATAATCCCAAGTTTAATTAATTCATAATGTATATATCAATGTGGCTATGGCCAAGTGATGTAATATGAAGAATGCATTGTCTCTTTCTAAATAAATAAAATGTTATATTGGTTGCTGGGGATATGGATAGAGATAGGAGCTGAGTTTTACACTAGATAAGATAGTGTCTAAGAGGGGTCTGTGTGGGAAATTAATTATGGGTATTTATTCAACACATTTTCCTAAATTTTATTATCATTGGGGATAAATTATATTTTCTAGTTGTATGTATGAGAGCCCAATCATTAAACTCATGTAAGAGTGTGTGTGAGAGAGTCACATCCCATAGTTATTGGAGAGCATGGGGGTGGATGAAGTACAATCAACATTGGGTGGAGTGAGAAGTCAATTATCTTTGGAAAATATAAAAAAATCATATGGGTAGTTATAGGAAGTTTTTACACATTGAGTTTGACATGAACAAAAGGAAAACAATAGAGAAAACGAGCACTGAAGATAGAAAAAGATAGATGGGTAAATTCTGAATAATGTTGGAGCATTTTGGAATGATTTCAAGATGAATATTGAAGAGCCAGGTTGTTATTCCTAAAGAGTGAACTCTTGTGTGAGTTGGACTATAACAACAAGTGTTTATTTTTGTTACTGGTAGTTTTCTTGGCGGTGATTTCCTTTGAGTTCCCAGTAGAGATATTCCTAGTTACCTGTGCTAGAAAGACCCTGATAAATGAATGGGATGCCTGATGGAATGAGAGTAGTGAAGGGGTACATTCCTTGGGTTGGGAAGGTCAATAAGAAGATATATGGAGGAAATTCAAGATAGCTATAGGAGAATATCAGTGGGTTATGGGATATTGAGTTGTGAGTGGATGGTGAGAGGAACCCTTTTCTTGTGGATTCCTAGCCCCAACTCAGGGATGACTGGTTGTTTAGATTTGGGACAACAAGTCTATGGTTGGGTGGAATGTCCTTCCCAAGTAGCTATTTGCACAACTATTTTAAAAGGACAAGTGTTTATCTATTTTCTTGAGTTAATGCATGAGTTAAATTACTCTGCATTTTACTCTATGGATGAGAATTAATTATATGTTGTTGTGGTGAAATTATTAGCTGCATTTACATTTTTAAATAGTATAGACAATTTATTGAAAATGTTTGTCATGTTCTTCATAATTCAAGTATTAAATGTATTTGTTAATCGATTTTAGTAGTAATGGTAACAGATTCCAATGCAGTGCTCAAATCATCGCATGCACTAGGAATAGTTGTTTTGCACAATATAAAGGTTGTTGCTTGCGTAGTGAGTAGTTGTCTAGCATGATGTAGATGCATTTAAATAATTGGTATCTACAATAGTTAAATCTATGTAAATTGTTTGTTGGTAACCTACACGAATTCAGTTAGCAGAAATATTTCGTATTTATTTGTATTTTTTGCAAGTAATGTTCCTTCGTTAAGATGGGGGATGTTACAAAATAGTATTTATTGTGAGAAATATTTCCCTGTGTACATTGTAAGCTCCCATTTGGAGAAAGAATCTTATAATTTTCCCAAAGACAAAAGAGAACAAGTGGTTACTACTTTCCCTATAGATATGACTCAATGAACTAGGCAAGAGAGAATAAGAATGATGTGGCATACCTTGATGAGATGTTCGTCCTTGTTGCTCCAATCCTTGGGCTTGATCTCCAAGCTCCTTAAAGAAAATGAAATCCTGCAAATAATAGAAAATGAACTCTTCCTTCTACTCTAGATGATTATATAAAGAATATATATCTATGAAGATTGAAATGACAATAGACAAACAAATGTAGAACACATGAACTTGAAGGGCATAGGCCAAGTGATCATTAATTGGAAAGCCAAAGAAGGAACTTACAAAGCATGATTGAAGATGCAATAAATTATCCAAGATATCGTCATCCAACCCTTGCATGAATCTTTAAATCAAAATGTTGATGCTTCCTCTAGAATCAAAAGTTTGATACCTCTAATATTTCCCCTTTCACCTTGGAAATACTTTCAATATATAGGCTTGAGAGGAAAAACCACCATGAGAAAATGAAGGATATGGTTGAGGATATGGGTACTTAATTTTGATATATGATCCTAATATGAATCGATAGCATAGGGTTCAAACACAACCAACCTCATTCCAAGAGATCTGGCCCTTACGAAAAGGTGGAGGATCCCCAACTTCTCTCTAACAAGATTGGCACTCCCCTAGAGTTGAAAATAGGGAGCCATTATATAAAGTGGCACTCCTATGAAAATGGAAAATAGGTGTTATTCCATGAAGTGGCACTCTCCGAGCATGGAAATGGGGCGCTACCCTTCATAAATTCCCTAAAAACGATCGATTTTCCAAGAAAAAGGTGTGTTTTTGGCCTTGATATGATGGGGTTATTCCTCCAATATGACTTAGGGTTCATGGAAAATGTATTTCATGGTGTCAAGGGGATGCAACACTCAAAAAAATGAATGTGACACTTGGTAAGGTGCATAAAACACTTGTGACAGTGCATGCAACACATAACAAGGTGCATACATCACTTTGCGACACTTAGGGTGCGACACTCAAGTTTGAAATTTTGGTGTGTAACATGTTCCCCCTAAAGTGTGAGGTGAAAAGAGAAATTGATGGCCGAAACACTTTACAAATTTTTCAATGCAAGGGTGTCGGAGTAGGAGAACCTGACAGAATATGCAAACAATCATCAATCAATATACAAATATGTTCCATTTCCGAGGCAGGAATACCTATGATCGAAATACGAGATGACATGGTCACTAACTAATACAATGTGGATCCATGATAATACTGAATAAAGATATGACCACCAAATATACAATGTGGATCCATACCTCCATGGCATCAAATGACCGTAGCCATGAAAAATACACAATGGAGCTACGAGATAACAAAACATAGCCACACATCAATAAAATGTGGATCTATGCGACATTACATATATCGGTAATATTTACAGCATTGTGATTGTACTAAAATATTTTACATGCTCAAATGATCTCCATTGCAGCCTGGGTAAAGAACATAAAGTGTGAGCACCCAACCCAGGGTCTTCATCTCTATCCTGATGTTGTACTAATGTATCCATGTGAATAGATAATTTGATGTCGACCATGGTATAAAAAACATCATTACCAGTCATTGAGGTATATCGTTAACAAGTGAGAGGGAAATCACTAATGATGTCAATGACTCCCAAGGTACACTAGTACATTCCAGCGAATGTGAATAAATGAGATAAGGTCGAACACTCATGGAATCATCGGATCAGAGGTCAACGATGTAAAAATATTGTTAGAAGCAAGGAGGCATGCCATTCAGGCATGTAGGTCCCAAGGTAATAACTAGTTTCTAAGTATAATTCCTGGATAATGTGTTGAAGTCAATAGAAAAAGGCTCATCAAAGGAGGGTCATGATGTATCCCCTATCATCAACAAAACATTGAAAAAGGAAATTGATGTGAGATGGTGGATCGAATGAGTATGGACTGACACAAGAAACAAAAATTGGTAATACTGCAAATGGATGTTTTGAAGTGAAACTTCCCTTGAACATGATGAAGCATGACAACTCAGTTGGAAACATTGACTCGAAAAGTACCAAGAACATAATGTGACAAAAATAAGAACACTCGTCGACTGGAAAAAAATAGTATAATGACACATGGAATTGGTATGACTCAGAGACAAGCGGATTGCCCAACTGTAAGACGAGACACAAACATGTGCCATGTTCAAGGCTGAAAATAGTTTCCATAAATGCTTCCCAAATACTTGACCCACTTCCTTCAATTTTTCCCGCATCCAGATAGATGAGTACCTCTTTCTTTTTTAATGAGCTTGAGGAGGGTAATAGATGCTTGGTATAGCTCATCCTTTGTATGAGTCCCTCGATGTATGTTTAATGAACCTAAGGAAGGAGGGGCTAGTCCTGTATGGGTCTTGAAGATTGGAAGAACATAGGTCCTTCAATGCATAATTTTATGGGCCCAAAGAAGGTAAATTTGGTGGTTTTTCATGTTTAGAGAGTCTGAAAATAACTTAAAGATGATTCCATGGATAAATTTTTCGTAAATTTAGTCTCCCAAGATTGAAAAAAGTGTAAAACAATACAGGGGAGAGCTATTCTAATCATGCTTGACTAGAGTATTCCTTTTTCATAATTAGTCTCATGAGGTTGAAAAAGAGATAAAGTACCACTCGAATAATGCCCTTTCAAACCTTTTAATGAGTGTGAAAGGAAGAAATCTCACTCAACAATATTTTCATTTTTATGGAGTCTGAAAAGATCTTAAATGAGGCTCCAAATAGTTCCTTTTCCATATATCTTTTATGAGTCCGAAAAAGAGATAAAAGTATACTCAGTAACCTATTCTCGTGGTTTAACTAGCATGAAAAAAAACAGAGACTGATATGGGTAACCTATTATCATGTATTTACGAGCATAAGAAAGAGAAAATACTAAGCTTAGTAACCTATTATCATGTATTTACAAGCACGAGAAAAAACAAAGACTAAGATCATTCTAGAAAACACTACTACATTATGATGGGAATGGCCCTCAAGTGAGGATCCCTCCTAACAATATCTCTTTCTAGAGGTAATTTCCACCCACCTTGTGTGATATAAGATAATGTCTTTGCTCCAACATGATGTCTAGAAATTGGATACCTTCCCCCCAAGAATCGGTTCCTCTGAAAACTCTTCTTCTTTCCTCTTTTAGGTGTATGGTTATTAATAAGAACATTTTCACTAGGTGAAGGAAAGTAAGATTCACGTACTTGATCTAGAGTGAAACTCGATTCTGATGGAGGGGGTTCTGTTTCATTTTTTAACGATGTTGAAAGAGATGATGAACTATGCTCATGAGCATCCATTTCATTTTTTAATGAGCTTGACACATGAAAAGAACTATGCTCGCCGAGACCAGGTAATATCAAAGGATCAGATAATTCTAAGCATTGTTGCACCTGAGCCAAAATCATATTTAACATAGAAACCTATGGGATGGGAGGATACGTGAAAGGAAAAAACCCCATGAGTGAGGAATCCTTAAGGAGACCTAATTTAACACTCTCAAGACTATTCTGTCCTAGAAAAGGGACATGTTCGCTACAACATTATGGATATCTAGAGTTGTATAATCAAGTTGGTCAACAATGATAATTTTTCCTTGATGGGGAAATCATAAGATACGAAACACCGAATATGCGGAAAAAATCATCGCATAGAACCAACTATGATCAAGTAAAAAATTCTAATCCAGGGGCACGTCAACCACTTCGATATAGACCGAAATAGTCTTACCCTTCAATGTCACAATGACTAATTGAAATATTTTGTGAGGTTGGAAACCACATCCATCAAACGCTTTCAAAGTGGTAGGAGACTGGATAAGTTTAGGAGCACTAAGGAATTTCCAAGAAGACAAAGACATGACACAGGTGGAGGCTCCCTCATCCAAAACAGTGCGATGGATGTTCTTTCCACCAACCAAAATTTGAATTTGGAATTCTATGTGGTGGGAGAGCCTCTCCTTAAAATAATCCATATTAAATGTAATCAGATTCGACTCCTCTGGATCCATAGTTCCAATGGATGACAACAAGGCTCTATGTTGACTTGGACAGTGCTGTAGAACTTTGAGGGATGAAATAACACAAGGCTCTTGCACCAAATATTCAACAATGTTGTATTTTTGGGCAGCATGGACATTTGGATTAAATGTCACTCTTTGAATTTCACTCTTGGTAAGGTGCAACACTTCATTAGAAATTGGCTTCTCAATATGAAGTGTATTGGAAGATGGAGGAGGAGTGGATGTGGAGGGATTATCAACAACCTTTCCTTTAGCCTGATCACCTAGAGGAGTGTCATACGCATTTTATCAAGTTGTCACATTAACTGTCTTAAACACATACACCTCATAGGTGCTTGTGGAATCATCCCTGTGGTGGGAATGACCTGCATGGCCCCCTTGTGGAGGGGTAGGATTTTGTGCAACTAGATGTTTCTATTGAAATGATTGGGAGGAACCTTTTATAAATTTAGCAACTTCCTCATGATGAGGACAATATTTTATGTAGTGGTCATCCTCATAGATTATGCAAGGAAACCTAGCCTTCTTATTCAATTGAGTATCAACAGTCTTTGTAGTATCATGTTGGTTAGAATATTTCTTGTATTTACCCTTGTTTTTCTTATTACCTCCTAGTTTCTAAGATGAAGTGGATTGAACTGCATTCACCTTAGAGGTTTGAGCAGGAGAGAAAGTATTTGTGGTGTTTGAAACAAATCCTGGTTCCAGAGCAGGTCTTGTCAGATCGTTCGACGAGCAAAGAGCGTTATGGATCAGATCGTAAAGTGTGCTAGACTAGGAATATACCAAGTCCAAATACTGCACATGGATGAGAGTCTACTCCTCAATAACACTATTTCCCATATAAATATCGCGAGCAATGGGAGAAATTAGAGACTTTGTAAACCAATCTGCAAGAAGTTGGTTTAGAATCCAAGACTTAATCAACCATCTCCGTTGTCTCAACTCATGAATATGATCGAATATCTTGGTGGAAGAGGATTGCCGAAGTGATGTCAAAAGTTTTATACCAGTCTCATACAATATAGGAAACTAAAAATGCGTCAGGAAAGCGATGGAAAGAGAATGAAAGTCGACAAAGGAGTTACACAACAACTCTATATACCATTTCGTCGCTGCACTGGTAAGTGTTCTCTGAAAATTTTTAAGACATATGGAATCATCCATCAAAGATTTGGAATAACACCATAAATGGAAAGTCATAACATGATTTTTAGCATCTTCCCTAGGATTTCCATTAAATTTCGTGATGTCAGACAATAATTTGGAAGGGATAACGAGCCAAAAAGGGGCATGCTGAATGGGATCATTTGTCAAATGTGACAGATATGGTAGATATAACTTAGCCAATAATGGAATCTTTCAGTTAGGGTGTGAATACTGGTGGTAAGCATATGACATGGGAACACTAGTAGGACCATATCTAGGTTGCGACAAGATGGAAAAATTAGATGGTCCTCCTATATATGGTCGCTATCCTGATTTTCCACCTATGAAAGGTGGTTGTCCTGCTGTACCTCCTACATACTGCGATTGACCTACTGGTACCCCCATGTATGGTTATTGAAGGGACTGTTGAGTTGGAATCATGGGGTTTACAGTTTGATAGGGAAAATTTCCTCGGGGAGGAATGACCACCGGATTGGGTTGGCCCCACAAAGGATTAACAACTCCTAGAAATGGTTGTCTAGGATATAGGCCAGTGGTAGTAGAGATAGAAAGAATTGCAGAAGAATATTTCCCCTAGTCTTTTTAATGTTGTAACCATGTAGGTTTCCCCGCAATAAACATTTTCCCTACAACTGAAGGTTTCCCCCCAACTAATGTTTTTCCTCCCATTGAAGGTTGACCTCCAATGTAGGGTGCACTAATATGTGATGTATGAGATGAAATTTTAGTAGCTTGTGTAACCATGGTTGTGTGAATGACTTGACTGTCGACCATCTGATCGATGGGATGACCAAGTAAAGCACTTGGTGTGTGCATGTGTGGAAATAATGAAGCAAAAATCTTACCTAACCCATGTGTGAAAGGAAATGTATGTGAAAATGGTTGAGTTGGGGTTACCTGGGTCACCGATGCTTATGTTAAAGAAGAATCACCAACAATATCAACTATACGAGTTTTGGAAAAAGATAAATTCCCAAGTCCTTCATGAAAACCAAAAGATGATGAGTTCATGCCAAAAGATTGTGGAGTGGTGGAACTGGGCGATAAGCATCAAAATATATCATGGATGGTGGATCAATGAGTGTTTGGCCAAGTGGATAAGTAAAAAAATAATTTGTGTAAGATGCAGGGCTTTCTACGAAGGTTTTGACCAGTTCTTCAATGTATGGGCCACTTCCAAGAGGTATGCTCCCTGTTTTAAAAGTGTGATATGCGATTATCCCTTTGTAAGAAACATTTTGTTGAGGTTCATGAATTTTTGGTTCCATACCTTGTATACTATGAAGTATTTGATCCTAAGGATGAATACAAATGTCAAATAAACACACTCCTAAGAAAACTAAAATAAATAAAACAAGAAACAGTAGATTTAAGGATTTTTTGAAGACGGGATATCAAGCTGCCAACAAAGAAATGATAAGCAGTTACCTCGAACTCCACATAACAACCCTTAGCGGTGCAAGGAACCCTATCTTTCATGGGGTCACCCTCCAAGGGTAATAAGAGTGTGATAGGATGTCTTACCCAAGTACCGTGGGAATCCTCCCATAGTCACCTCTGTAGATACCTAGGAAAACCCACTAACAATACTAACTTGCAGTGAGCCAATGGGCAGGTAAAGTCAACAGTTGGGACCGAACATATGGGAAGGATATCAAAGTACGAAATTATTCTAGAGGATTGAGGACAAGTGGACCAGTAGACTCCAGAGGACCTTGAATGGATTCATAGTTCATGAAGTACTGATACCAAATGAGTCAGTGATACTTCAGGGAGGACCTCCAGTATATGGTCTTTTCGCGACGATTGGTCAATCTTTTGAGGGGTAATCTCCGCTACTTTTTCGCACACAACCTCGTGTTTAGTCCCTGTGTGAGAGGGGATTCTGGGATATGCTTATATGAAAGTTGGATTTGTACACTCTTTAGTTCTCTACAATATGTTTAGTAGTCTTGCACAATTTTCTCACTTTACATAGTCCAAAGACCCTAATCATGTGTTGTTTTTGGTGCGCTAAAAAGAAAAAATGTTCTAGTTTATTTTATTAGTGCGTGGTTGATTTTAATGGATTTTACTCATTAGGTTCATGGGGATGAAACTAATGATGTGTGGCAAACATGACTCCAATAGAATGCAAAAGAATGATATGCAATTCTTTCTTTTCGATGAATTCTATGTATGGGAATGAGAAGAGTTCTATTCTTGTTAAAACAAGCAAAAACTCAAAACAATGCAACTTTTAATTTTTGGGATCATGAAGATGCCAAGATACCAAGAAAATGTTTCCGAAAACCGAAATGCACATGCAAAACTAGCTCTTTTCCAAACATAAACCAAAACAAATTTCCTAATGAATGAAAAAATTTCTTTGTTTGATTATGTAGGCAAGGAGATATGCAATTTTTTTCGCTTATAGACTTTCAAATGAAATGAAAGAGATCTATGTTTGACACAAAGAAATATGAGGGAAAAAAGTAATCAAACAAAGAACACTCAAAATTATGAGAACTAAAATAAAAAAAGTAGGAGATAACCTCTTCAATCAAGAAATCAAAGATGAAAAGGAGAAAGAAGACAAACACTCATGAAAATCCTCAAGAAATGAGCAGCAAGAAACAACATTCAAGGTTGGTTTGTGTAAAACAGGAGATTCCTAATCATCTATAAAAGAGAGATGTTTCAATCAAGACAAAAAGGCTCAAAACCAAGCAACCTTTGCAAACCCTAGTTGATGAAAGCTCCTATACATTCAAGCAATATGAAAGCTTTGCGAGACAAATATCAAAGAACTTAAAGGAAATATAAACCAAGGGATCTTGTTAACCCAAGGGGATCACAACTAGGAGAAAATTTCAATCTCAAATAAGAAAAATAACTAAGTGATAAATGCCAAATCCTCAATCAAACAAAGTCAAAGACAGATCATGAGTCACTAGGATAAATTCCTCTCAAAAGAAGATTGAGAAAAGTAGGGAAGAAAGAGGAAAAACCATAAAAAAAACATAGACTCATGCCCCTCTCTCAAAGGAACAAAGTAGCATGGTGACCTCTAGCAGGCTTATGGGAGTGCTAGTTAGCAATGTGGTGCTGTTATATACAATACAAGGGAGTGCCACTTTATGAAAAGTTAAAAAATGGCTTCTAATAGCTCAAAATCAATAGAGAGTCAGTCAATGGCTCTGTAAAATATTCAATGAGGAAGAGGTAATGGGAAATAGATAAGAAGAAAGAATCAAATAAGCAAGATCTAATCACAAGAAAAGATACCAGACAAAAAAGAAGAAAAGCTAGTCAAAGTCCTTCCCTAGTGGAGTCACCTTTTTTCTATTGTGAGAAATATTACCCTGAGGATAGGCTAAGTTACCCTTTGAATGAATACTCCTATATTTGGTCCAAATAAACAATAGAACAAGTGGTTAATACTTTTCCTATAGATCTGACTTAATCGGAAAAAGCAAGAGAGAAGAAGAATGATGTGGCATACCTTGTTGTGATGTTCGTCCTTGTTGCTCCAATCCTTTGGATTTATCTCCAAGATCCTCAACGCAACTGAAATCCATCAAAGACTAGAAAAGGAACTCTTTCTCCTACTCTATATTATTATATAAAGAATATATATCTATGAAGACTGAAATGATAATAAACAAGCAAATGTAGAACACATTAACTTCAAGGGAATAGGCCAAGTTATCATTATTTGGAAATCCAAAGAAGCAACTTACAAAGAATTATTGAATATGCATCCACTTCTCCAATATCTCTTCTTCCAACCCTTTCATGAATCTTGAAATAAAAATGTTGATTCTTCCTCTAGAATCAAAGGTTTGGTACCTATAATATTCCCCCTTTCACCTTGGAAATACGTTCAATATATACGCTTGAGAGGCACAACTACCATGATAAAATGAAGGATATGGTTGAGGATATGGATCCTTAATGTTTTGATATGATCCTAATATGAAGCCTTAACATAGGGTTCAAACACAACCAACCCCATCGCAAGATATCTAGCCCTTAGGAATAGCTGGAGGATCCCAAACTTCTCTCTAACAAGATTGGCGCTCCTCCAGAGTTGAACATAGGGAACCATTATATAAAGTGACACTCCTATAACATGGAAAAGGGGTTCCATTTCATGAAGTGGCACTCCCCTAGCATGGCCAGGGGGTGACACCCTTCATAAATGCCAAAAAAAGGGTCGATTTTCCAAGAAAAAGGTGTGTTTTTGGCCTTGAAATGATGGCTTTCTGCCTCCAATATGATTTAGGGGTCATGTAAAATGTCTTTCATGGTGTCAATGGGTTKAAAARCTTAGAAAAATGAATGTGACACTTGGTAAGGTGCATATGACACTTGTGAYAATGCATGCAATGCTTAACACGATGCATACGTCACWTTGTGACACTTGCGACACTTCRGGTGCCACACTCATGTTGGAGATAYTTCACACACACCTAGGATTTCKTTTTCCTAAGGTTTTCTCTATGTTTATTTGTCATTATTTAGTCTCSTATAYTTTAGGGAGAATAATCCCTTTCCTACATTCTAGGAGAATATTCTCTTCAATTCACACTTCAGTTTGATCAATTGAGTGGAGTCTAGAGGCCACATTGGGATCCTRACCATGCTGCATTGGGATCATCACCAGCTAATGTGCATTKTCCTTGGGATTATCACTAGACTAGCACATTACTCATGATCCTRATCTCCTCCTCACTTCGCTYTGTTTCAATAATTTAAYTGAASAYTGAGAGAYTAGATAACTRAGACTAGGTGGCTGRGACCATGCCATAGCYGCGCGGGGGCTAGGGTGATGCYCGACATTTCCCCAACCCCCACGGCTAAGCATCAAGCATTTCCTAGTAACCAACMTGGGCAAAAACTAAATACATTTAAGTAAAAAACAATAAAAAAGATAAATTGTCTTACAAAACTATACCTAAATTTGACCTTTTTTTTCAAAAAATCTTAAGGATTTTGTTAATTTTTTTGAAAAAAGTATCAATTTTTTAAAAAAGTTGAGATTTTTTTAGAAAAAATTAGAAAACATCTAAATTTTTTTAAGGTTTTTAAATTTTTTCATGAAAAATTATTATGTGATTCAAAGATGATGTTATAATTGTTGTTTTGGTAAATGCTAAGAATTTAAAAAATAACTAACCTCTCAAATGCTAGATTCTCCTCGGATGTCTTCTTGATGTTTGTCCCTTGTAGCTTGCTCCAAATCATTTAATGAATAATTCCCAATATATCAC
>JASDQU010737735.1:58683-70628 GCA_032191745.1 Picea mariana | reverse complement strand
TGTTGTATATTTCTTGAGTGTGAATTCCTTTTGGCTTTTGAGAGAGCCCTCTCTGATTGTATAGGTCATAATACAAATTAAAGCTGGTTGGAATGGTTACCTTGGGGTTTCTTTGATACAACCCAAAGAATATACCAAGTGATAACAATACTTATAAGGGAAAATGTAACATCCCCACTATAATCCCAAGTTTAATTAATTCATAATGTATATATCAATGTGGCTATGGCCAAGTGATGTAATATGAAGAATGCATTGTCTCTTTCTAAATAAATAAAATGTTATATTGGTTGTTGGGGATATGGATAGAGATGGGGGCTGAGTTTTACACTAGATAAGATAGTGTCTAAGAGGGGTCTGGGTGGGAAATTAATTATGGGTATTAATTCAACACATTTTCCTAAATTTTATTATCATTGGGGATAAATTATATTTTCTATTTGTATGTATGAGAGCCCAATCATTAAACTCATGTAAGAGTGTGTGTGTGAGGGTCACATCCCATAGTTATTGGAGAGCATGGGGGTGGATGAAGTACAATCAACATTGGGTGGAGTGAGAAGTCAATTATCTTTGGAAAATATAAAAAAATCATATGGGTAGTTATAGGAAGTTTTTACACATTGAGTTTGACATGAACAAAAGGAAAACAATAGAGAAAACGAGCATTGAAGATAGAGAAAGATAGATGGGTAAATTCTGAAGAATGTTGGAGCATTTTGGAACGATTTCAAGATGAATATTGAAGAGCCGGGTTGTTATTCCTAAAGAGTGAACTCTTGTGTGAGTTGGACTGTAACAATAAGTGTTTATTTCTGTTACTGGTAGTTTTCTTGGCGGTGATTTCCTTTGAGTTCCTAGTAGAGATATTCCTAGTTACCTATGCTAGAGAGACCCTGATAAATGAATGGGATGCCTGATGGAATGAGAGTGGTGAAGGGGTACATTCCTTGGGTTGGGAAGGTCAAGAAGAAGATATATGGAGGAAATTCAATATAGCTATAGGAGAATATCATTGGGTTATGGGATATTGAGTTGTGAGTGGATGGTGAGAGGAACCCTTTTCCTGTGGATTCCTAGCCCCAACTCAGGGGTGACTAGTTGTTTATATTTGGGACAACAAGTCTATGGTTGGGTGGAATGTCCTTCCCAAGTAGCTAGTTGCACAACTATTTTAAAAGGACAAGTGTTTATCTATTTTCTTGAGTTAATGCATGAGTTAAATTACTCTGCGTTTTACTCTATGGATGAGAATTAATTATATGTTGTTGTGGTGAAATTATTAGCTGCATTTACATTTTTAACTACTATAGACAATTTCTTGAAAATGTTTGTCATGTTCTTCATAATTCAATTATTAAATGTATTTGTTAATCGATTTTAGTAGTAATGGTAACAGATTCCAATGTAGTGCTCAAATCATCACATGCACTAGGAATAGTTGTTTTGCATAATATAAAGGTTGTTGCTTGTGTCGTGAGTGGTTGTCTAGCATGATGTAGATGCATTTAAATAATTGGTATCTACAATAGTTAAATCTATGTATAATTGTTTGTTGGTAACCTACATGAATTCAATTAGCAAAAATATTTCGTATTTATTTGTATTTTTTGCAAGTAATGTTCCTTCGTTAAGATGGGGGATGTTACAAAATAGTATCTATTGTGAGGAATCTTTCCCTGTGTACATTGTAAGCTCCCATTTGGAGAAATAATCCTATAATTTTCCCAAAGACAAAAGAGAACAAGTGGTTACTACTTTCCTTATAGATATGACTCAATGAGCTAGGCAAGAGAGAATGAGAATGATGTGGCATACCTTGATGAGATGTTCGTCCTTGTTGATCCAATCCTTGGGCTTGATCTCCAAGCTCCTTAAAGAAAGTGAAATCCTGCAAATAATAGAAAATGAACTCTTCCTTCTACTCTATATGATTATATAAAGAATATCTATCTATGAAGATTGAAATGACAATAGACAAACAAATGTAGAACACATGAACTTGAAGGGCATAGGCCAAGTGATAATTAATTGGAAAGCCAAAGAAGGAACTTACAAAGCATGATTGAAGATGCAATAAATTATCCAAGATATCGTCATCCAACCCTTGCATGAATCTTGAAATCAAAATGTTGATACTTCCTCTAGAATCAAAAGTTTGATACCTCTAATATTTCCCCTTTCACCTTGGAAATACTTTCAATATATAGGCTTGAGAGGAAAAACCACCGTGAGAAAATGAAGGATATGGTTGAGGATATGGGTACTTAATTTTGATATATGATCCTAATATGAATCCATAGCATAGGGTTCAAACACAACCAACCTCATCCCAAGAGATCTGGCCCTTAGGAAAAGGTGGAGGATCCTCAACTTCTCTCTAACAAGATTGGCGATCCCCTAGAGTTGAAAATAGGGAGCCATTATATAAAGTGGAACTCCTATGAAATGGAAAATAGGTGTTATTCCATGAAGTGGCACTCTTCGAGCATGGACAGGGGGCGCTACCCTTCATAAATTCCCTAAAAACGGTCGATTTTCCAAGAAAAAGGTGTGTTTTTGGCCTTGATATGATGGGTTTCTTCCTCCAATATGACTTAGGGTTCATGGAAAATGTATTTCATGGTGTCAAGGGGATGCGACACTCAAAAAAATGAATGTGACACTTGGTAAGGTGCATAAAACACTTGCAACAATGCATGCAACACATAACAAGGTGCATACATCACTTTGCGACACTTAGGGTGCGACACTCAAGTTTGAAATTTTGGTGTGTAACATGTGCCCCCTAAAGTGTGAGGTCAGAAGAGAAATTGATGGCCGAAAAACTTTACAAATTTTTCAATGCAAGGGTGCCAGAGTAGGAGAACCTAGAAGAATATGCAAACAATCATCAATCAATATACAAATATGTTCCATTTCCGAGGCAGGAATACCTATGATTGAAATACGAGATGACATGGTCACTGACCAATACAATGTGGATCCATCATAATACTGACTAAGGATATGACCACCAAATATACAATGTGGATCCATACCTCCATGACATCAACTAACCGCAGCCACGAAAAATACACAATGGAGCTACAAGATAACAAAACATAGCCACACATCAATAAAATGTGGATCTATGTGACATTACATATATCAGTAAGATTTAAAGCATTGTGATTGTACTAAAATATTTTACATGCTCAAATGATCTCCATTGCAGCCTGGGTAAAGAACATAAAGTGTGAGCACCCAACCCAGGGTCTTCATCTCTATCCCGATGTCGTACTAATGTGGCCATGTGAATAGATAATTTGATGTCGACCATGGTAGAAAACACTTCATTACCAGTCATTGAGGTATATCGTTAACAAGTGAGAGAGAAATCACCAATGATGTCAATGAATCCCAGGGTACACTAGTACATTCCAGCGAATGTGAATAAATGAGATAAGGTTGAACACTCATGGAATCATCGGATCAGAGGTCAACGTTGTAAAAATATTGTTAGAAGCAAGGAGGCATGCCATTCAGGCATGCAGGTCCCAAGGTAATAACTAGTTTCGAAGTATCATTCCTGGATAATGTGCTGAAGTCAATAGAAAAAGACTCATCGAAGGAGGGTCATGATGTATCCCCTATCATCAACAAAACATTGACATAGGAAATTGATGTGAGATGGTGGATCAAATGAGTATGGACTGACACAAGAAACAAAAATTGGTAATACTGCAGATGGATGTTTTGAAGTGAAACTTCCCTTGAACATGATGAAGCATGACAACTGAGTTGGAAACATTGACTCGACAAGTACCAAGAACATAATGTGATGAAAATACGAACACTCATCGACTGGAAAAAAATAGTATAATGACACATGGAATTGGTATGACTCAGAGACAAGCGGATTACCCAACTGTAAGATGAGACACAAACATGTGCCATGTTCAAGGCTGAAAATAGTTTCCATAAATGATTCCAAAAAACTTGACCCACTTCCTTCAATTTTTCCCGCATCCAGATAGATGAGTACCTCTTTCTTTTTTAATGAGCTTGAGGAGGGTAATATATGCTTGGTATAGCTCATCCTTTGTATGAGTCCCTTGATGTATGTTTAATGAACCTAAGGAAGGAGGGGCTAGTCCTGTATGGGTCCTGAAGATTGGAAGAACATAGGTCCTTCAATGCATAATTTTATGAGCCCAAAGAAGGTAAATTTGGTGGTTTTTCATGTTTAGAGAGTCTAAAAATAACTTAAATATGATTCCATGGATGAATTTTTCGTAAATTTAGTCTCCCAAGATTGAAAAAAGTGTAAAACAATACAGGGGAGAGCTATTCTAATCATGCTTGACTAGAGTATTCCTTTTTCATAATTAGTCTCATGAGGTTGAAAAAGAGATAAAATACCACTCGAAAGATGCCCTTTCAAACCTTTTAATGAGTGTGAAAGGAAGAAAGCTCACTCAACAATATTTTCATTTTTATGGAGTCTGAAAAGATCTTAAATGAGGCTCCAAATAGTTCATTTTTCATATATCTTTTACGAGTCCGAAAAAGAGATAAAAGTATACTCAGTAACCTATTCTCGTGGTTTAACGAGCATGAAAAAGAAAAGAGACTGATATGGGTAACCTATTATCATGTATTTATGAGCATAAGAAAGAGAAAATACTAAGCTTAGTAACCTATTCTCATGTATTTACAAGCACGAGAAAAAACAAAGACTAAGATCATTCTAGAAAACACCACTACATTATTATGGGAATGGCCCTCAAGTGAGGATCCCTCCTAACAATGTCTCTTTCTAGAGGTAATTTCCACCCACCTTGTGTGATATAAGCTAATGTCTTTGCTCCAACATGATGTCTAGAGGTTGGAGACCTCCCCCCCAAGAATCAGTTCCTCTGAAAACTCTTCTTCTTTTCTCTTTTAGGTGTATGGTTATTAATAAGAACATTTTCACTAGGTGAAGGAAAATAAGATTCACGTACTTGATCCAGAGTGAAACTCGATTCTGATGGAGGGGGTTCTGTTTCATTTTTTAATGATATTGAAAGAGATGATGAACTATGCTCATGAGCATCCATTTCATTTTTTAATGAGCTTGACACATGAAAAGAACTATGCTCGCCAAGACCAGGTAATATCAAAGGATCAGATAATTCTAAGCATTGTTGCACCTGAGTTAAAATAATATTTAACATAGAAACCTATGGGATGGGAGGATAAGGAAAAGGAAAAAACCCCATGAGCGAGGAATCCTTAAGGAGACCTAATTTACCACTCTCAAGACTATTCTGTCCTAGAAAAGGGACATATTCTCTACAACATTATGGAGATCTAGAGTTGTATAATCAAGTTGGTCAACAATGATAATTTTTCCTTGATGGGGAAATCGTAAGATACGAAACACCGAAGATGCGGAAAAAATCATCGCATAGAACCAACTATGATCAAGTAAAAAATTCTAATCCAGGGGCACGTCAGCCACTTCGATATTGACCGAAATAGTCTTACCCTTCAATGTCACAATGACTAATTGCAATATTTTGTGAGTTTGGAAACCACATCCATCAAATGCTTTCAAAGTGGTAGGAGACTGGATAAGTTTAGGAGAACTAAGGAATTTCCAAAAAGACAAAGACATGATACAGGTGGAGGCTCCCTCATCCAAAACAGTGCGATGGATGTTCTTTCCACCAACCAAAATTTAAATTTGGAATTCTATGTGGTGGGAGAGCCTCTCCTTAAAATAATCCATATTAAATGTAATCAGATTTGACTCCTCTGGATCCATAGTTCCAATGGATGACAACAAAGTTCTATGTTGACTTGGATAGTGCTGTAGAAATTTGAGGGATGAAATAACACAAGGCTCTTGCACCAAATATTCAACAATGTTGTATTTTTGGGCAGCGTGGACATTTGGATTAAATGTCACTCTTTGAATTTCACTCTTGGTAAGGTGCAACACTTCATTAGAAATTGGCTTCTCAATATGAAGTGTATTGGAAGATGGAGGAGGAGTGGATGTGGAGGGATTATCAACAACCTTTCCTTTAGCCTGATCACTTAGAGGAGTGTCATATGCATTCTATCAAGTTGTCACATTAACT
The DNA here is from genome assembly GCA_032191745.1 of Picea mariana. Taxonomy (NCBI): domain Eukaryota; kingdom Viridiplantae; phylum Streptophyta; class Pinopsida; order Pinales; family Pinaceae; genus Picea; species Picea mariana. The sequence continues at coordinate 64,515 of JASDQU010737735.1, read as the reverse complement.
GTCTTAAACACATACACCTCATAGGTGCTTGTGGAATCATCCCTGTGGTGGGAATGACCTGCATGTCCCCCTTGTGGAGGGGTAGGAGTTTGCGCAACTAGATGTTTCTATTGAACTGATTGGGAGGCACCCTTTATAAATTTAGCAACTTCCTCACGATGAGGAAAATATTCTATGTAGTGGTCATCCTCATAGATTATGCAAGGAAACCTAGCCTTCTTATTCAATTGAGTATCAACAGTCTTTGTAGTATCATGTTGGTTAGAATATTTCTTGTATTTACCCTTGTTTTTCTTATTAGCTCCTAGTTGCTAAGATGAAGTGGATTGGACTGCATTCACCTTAGAGGTTTGAGTAGGAGAGAAAGTATGTGTGGTGTTTGAAACAAAGCCTGGTTCTAGAGCAAATCTTGTCAGATCGTTCAACGGGCAAAGAGCATTATGGATCAGATTGTAAAGTGTGCTAGACTAGGAATATACCAAGTCCAAATACTACACACGGATGAGAGTCTGCTCCTCAATAACACCATTTCCCATATAAATATCATGAGCGATGGGAGAAAATAGAGACTTTTTAAACCAATCTGCAAGAAGTTGGTTCAGAATCTGAGACTTAATCAACCATCTCCGCTGTCTCAACTCATAAATATGATCGAATATCTTGGTGGAAGAGGATTGTCAAAGTGATGTCAAAAGTTCTATACCAGTCTCATACCATATAGGAAACTAAAAATGTGTCAGGAAAGTGATGGAAAGAGAATGAAAGTCAACAAAGGAGTTACACAACAACTCTATATACCATTTCGTTGCTGCACCTGTAAGTGTTCTCTGAAAATTTTTAAGACATATGGAATCATCCATCAAAGAGTTGGAATAACACCATAAATGGAAAGTCATAACATGATTTTTAGCATCTTCCCTAGTATTTCCATTAAATTTCATGATGTTAGACAATAATTTGGAAGGGATAACGAGCCAAAAAGGGGCATGCTGAATGGGATCATTTGTCAAATGTGATAGACATGGTAGATATAACTTAGCCAATAATGGAATCTTTCAGTTAGGGTGTGAATACTGGTGGTAAGAATATGACATGGGAACACTAGTAGGACCATATCTAGGTTGCGACAAGATGGAAAAATTAGATGCTCCTCCTATATATGGTGGCTATCTTGATTTTCCACCTATGAAAGGTGGTTGTCCTGCTGTACCTCCTACATACTGCAATTGACCTACTGGTACCCCCATGTATGGTTATTGAAGGGATTGTTGAATTGGAATCATGGGGTTTACGGATTGATAGGGAAAATTTCCTCGGGGAGGAATGACCATCGGATTGGGTTGGCCCCACAAAGGATTAACAACTCCTAGAAATGGTTGTCTAGGATATAGGCTAGTGGTAGTAGGGATAGAAGGAATTGCAGGAGAAGATTTCCCCTAGTCTTTTTGATGTTGTAACCATGTATGTTGCCCCGCAATAAACATTTTCCCTACAACTGAAGGTTTCCCCCTAACTAATGTTTTTCCTCCCATTGAAGGTTGACCTCCAATGCAGGGTGCACTAATATGTGATGTATGAGATGAAATTTTAGTAGCTTGTGTAACCATGGTTGTGTGAATGACTTGAATGTCGACCATCTGACCGATGGGATGACCAAGTAAAGCACTTGGTGTGTGCATGTGTGGAAATAATGAAGCAATAACCTTACCTAACCCATGTGCAAAAGGAAATGTATGTGAAAATGGTTGAGTTGGGGTTACCTGGGTCATCGATGTTTATGTTAAAGAAGAATCACCAACAATATCAACTATACGAGCTTTGGAAAAAGATAAATTCCCAAGTCCTTCACGAAAACCAAAAGATGATGGGTTCATGCCAAAAGATTGTGGAGTGGTGGAACTGGGTGATAAGCATCAAAATATATCGTGGATGGTGGATCAATGAGTGTTTGGCGAAGTGGATAAGTAAAAAAATGATTTGTGTAAGATGCAAGGCTTTCTATGAAGGTTTTGACCAGTTCTTCAATGTATGGGCCACTTCCAAGAGGTATGCTCCCTGTTTTAAAAGTGTGATATGTGATCATCCCTTCGTAAGAAACATTTTGTTGAGGTTCATGAATTTCTGGTTCCATACCTTGTATACTATGAAATATTTGATCCTAAGGATGAATACGAATGTCAAATAAACACACTCCTAAGAAAACTAAAATAAATAAAACAAGAAACAGTAGATTTAAGGATTTTTCGAAGACGGGATATCAAGATGCCAACAAAGAAATGATAAGCAGTTACCCCAAACTCCACATAACAACCCTTAGCGGTGCAAGCAACCCTCTCTTTCATGGGGTCACCCTACAAGGGTAATAAGAGTGTGATATGATGTCTTACCCAAGTACCGTGGGAATCCCCCCATAGTCACCTCTGTAGATACCCAGGAAAACCCACTAGCAATACCAACTTGCAGTGAGCCTATGGGCAGGTAAAGTCAACAGTTGGGACCGAACATATGGGAAGGATATCAAAGTATGAAATTATTCTAGAGGATTGAGGACAAGTGGACTAGTAGACTCCAGAGGACCTTGAATGGATTCATAGTTCATGAAGTACTAAGACCAAATGAGTTAGTGATACTTTAGGGAGGACCTCCAGTATATGGTCTTTCCATTATGATTGGTCAATCTTTTGAGGGGTAATCTCCGCTACTTTTTCACACAAAACCTCGTGTTTAGTCCCTATGTGAGAGGGGGTTCTTGGATATGCTTATATGAAAGTTGGATTTGTACACTCTTTATTTCTCTACAGTATGTTTAGTAGTCTTGCACAATTTTCTCACTTTACATAGTCCAAAGACCCTAATCATGTGTTGTTGTTGGTGCGCTAAAAAGAAAAAATGTTCTAGTTTATTTTATTAGTGCGTGGTTGATTTTAATGGATTTTACTCATTAAGTTCATGGAAATGAAACTAATGATGTGTGGTAGACATGACTCCAATAGAATGCAAAAGAATGATATGCAATTCTTTCTTTTCGATGAATTCTATGTATGGGAATGAGAAGAGTTCTATTCTTGTTAAAACAAGCAAAAACTCAAAACAATGCAACTTTCAATTTTTGGGATCATGAAGGTGCCAAGATACCAAGAAAATGTTTCCGAAAACCAAAATGCACATGCAAAACTAGCTCTTTTCCAAACATAAACCAAAACAAATTTCCTAATGAATGAAAAAATTTCTTTGTTTGATTATGTAGGCAAGGAGATATGCAAATTTTTTCGCTTATAAACTTTCAAATGAAATGAAAGAGATATATGTTTGACACAAAGTAATATGAGGGAAAAAATTAAACAAACAAAGAACACTCAAAATTATGAGAACCAAAATAAAACAAGTAGGAGATAACCTCTTCAATCAAGAAATCAAAGATGCAAAGGAGAAAGAAGACAAACACTCATGAAAATCCTCAAGAAATGAGCAGAAAGAAACAAAATTCAAGGTTGGTTTGTGTAAAATAGGAGATTCCTAATCATCTATAAAAGAGAGATGTTTCAATCAAGACAAAAAGGCCCAAAACCAAGCAACCTTTGCAAACCCTAGTTGATGAAAGCTCCTATACATTCAAGCAATATGAAAGATTTGCGAGATAAATATCAGAGAACTTAAAGGAAAGATGAACCAAGGGATCTTGTTAACCCAAGGGGATCACAACTAGGAGAAAATTTCAATCTCAAAGAAGAAAAATAACTGAGTGATAAATGCCAAATTCTCAATCAAACAAAGTCAAAGACAGATCATGAGTCACTAGGATAAATTCCTCTCAAAAGAAGATTGAGAAAAGTAGGGAAGAAAGAGGAAAAAACATAAAAAAAAAAATATACTCATGCCCCTCTCTCAAATGAACAAAGTACCATGGTGATGTCTAGCAGGCTTATGGGAGTGCTAGTTAGCAAAGTGGTGCCGTTATATACAATACAAGGGAGTGCCACTTTATGAAAAGTTAAAAAATGGCTTCTAATAGCTCAAAATAAATAGAGAGTTAGTCAATGGCTCTGTAAAATATTCAATGAGGAAGAGGGAATGGGAAATAGATAATAAGAAAGCATCAAACAAGCAAGATCTAATCACAAGAAAAGATACTAGACAAAAAAGAGGAAAAACTAGTCAAAGCCCTTCCCCAGTGGAGTCACCTTTTTTCTATTGTGAGAAATATTACCCTAAGGATAGGCTAAGTTACCCTTTGGATGAATACTCCTATATTTGGTCCAAATAAACAAGAGAAAAAGTGGTTAATACTTTTCGTATAGATCTGAATTAATTGGAAAAAGCAAGAGAGAAGAAGAATGATGTGGCATACCTTGTTGCGATGTTTGTCCTTGTTGCTCCAATCCTTTGGATTTATCTCCAAGCTCCTCAATGCAACTGAAATCCATCAAAGACTAGAAAAGGAAATCTTTCTCCTACTCTATATTATTATATAAAGAATATATATCTATGAAGACTGAAATGATAATAAACAAGCAAATGTAGAACACATGAACTTCAAGGGAATAGGCCAAGTTATCATTATTTGGAAATCCAAAGAAGGAACTTACAAAGAATGATTGAATATGCAGCCACTTCTCCAAGATCTCTTCGTCCAACCCTTGCATGAATCTTGAAATAAAAATGTTGATTCTTCCTCCAGAATCAAAGGTTTGGTACCTATAATATTCCCCCTTTCACCTTGGAAATACGTTCAATATATATGCTTGAGAGGCACAACCACCATGAGAAAATGAAGGATATGGTTGAGGATATGGCTCCTTAATGTTTGGATATGATCCTAATATGAATCCTTCACATAGGGTTCAAACACAACCAACCCCATCGCAAGATATCTAGCCTTTAGGAATAGCTGGAGGATCCCAAACTTCTCTCTAACAAGACTGACGCTCCTCCAGAGTTGAACATAGGGAAACATTCTATAAAGTGACACTCCTATAACATGGAAAAGGGGTTCCATTTCATGAAGTGGCACTCCCCTAGCATGGCCAGGGGGCGACACCCTTCATAAATGCCAAAAAAAGGGTCGATTTTTCAAGAAAAAGGTGTGTTTTTGTCCTTGAAATGATGGCTTTCTGCCTCCAATATGATTTAGGGGTCATGTAAAATGTCTTTCATGGTGTCAATGGGTTGAAAAACTTAGAAAAATGAATGTGACACTTGGTAAGGTGCATATGACACTTGTGACAATGCATGCAATGCTTAACACGATGCATACGTCACTTTGTGACACTTGCGACACTTCAGGTGCCACACTCATGTTGGAGATATTTCACACACACCTAGGATTTCGTTTTCCTAAGGTTTTCTCTATGTTTATTTGTCATTATTTAGTCTCCTATATTTTAGGGAGAATAATCCCTTTCCTACATTCTAGGAGAATATTCTCTTCAATTCACACTTCAGTTTGATCAATTGAGTGGAGTCTAGAGGCCACATTGGGATCCTAACCATGCTGCATTGGGATCATCACCAGCTAATGTGCATTTTCCTTGGGATTATCACTAGACTAGCACATTACTCATGATCCTGATCTCCTCCTCACTTCGCTCTGTTTCAATAATTTAATTGAACATTGAGAGACTAGATAACTGAGACTAGGTGGCTGGGACCATGCCATAGCCGCGCGGGGGCTAGGGTGATGCCCGACATTTCCCCAACCCCCACGGCTAAGCATCAAGCATTTCCTAGTAACCAACATGGGCAAAAACTAAATACATTTAAGTAAAAAACAATAAAAAAGATAAATTGTCTTACAAAACTATACCTAAATTTGACCTTTTTTTTCAAAAAATC